>BPTQ01000005.1:262727479-262777113 GCA_019973895.1 Chrysanthemum seticuspe | reverse complement strand
GACTTTTTCAAGTGTTAATCTTATTTTTCTAGCTTAATTTCATATTTTCTTATATTTTAGGTAATTAATTATTAGTTAAAAATAGTTTTTAATTAGATAATTAGTTTTAAAAATAATTTTCTTTTTCCATAAATTTTCTTATATCATTAGGATTGTAGAAACATCATTTTCATATTTTTAGGGTTAATATTGACTTAGTTTCACTTTTTTTAGTTATACGTCGCGTAGATTTTAATTTCAGTTTCGTAAAATCATATAAACAAAAACATCATTTTAATTTTAGTGATAGCGTTTATTTAATAGATTTTATCTTTTTAATTTCCTCTCATTTGCATGTTAGCCTTTGTATTTGTTTGATATTTCTGTAGTCATAATAATCAATCATAATCCTTTATCGTTCAAACTTCTCGATCACTATACGTAGATTGATCCATTGCACAGCTCGCTGGGACATAACGACCCGGGGAGACTCTATACTCCTCTGATCTTAATTGCATTGGTGTTTGAGCAGTTTTTAGTCTTTTAGGCTTGACTGTTTAGCACCGATCATATATACCCATAGTTTTAGGGCAATACTCGAATGGGGTACACTGGTGCTTTACATGGGCCGACCATCTATCTATTTAACATGGGTTTTGTGTTGTTGGATCAATTATGGGCCAGATAACAGATTTGCTGATATCCCGTGTGGGCCTATGACTTTGGTGCATATTCGAATATTGCAAATGGGATTTCATTGACTATATTTCTTTTTATCGTGGGTTCAATTCCTTGAGGTACATGGCTAATATTTTAGCCGAGTAAGTTGGCATATTATGGGATAGTGACACACTAAATTGGAACAAAGATATCCTATCTTGAGATTTGATATGAGATGATAGTTGATACTTGGTATATTTGGTATAATGCATACATAAGTATCGATATCTGTAGAATCCAAATAGTATCTCATGATATGGATATATAAGCATTGATATTTCTCGTAAATGAGTGATATGACAATGATTATAATCGGATATGGTCTTAAATTGATATTTCTCGGGCGAGATTCTTATTTGGACCATTTGATGGGCTTCTCAAAATTGGATCGATTGTAAGAGATTTGATAATGAGATTTGATGATGAGACTTGTTGTGATGAGGTATGGTACTTTGGTTTATACATTTTCACGGAGGATATGATGTCACGGCTTGAAACATAAGTTGAACACGGTTGACTACGGGGTTTTTTTTGTACGGTATTTCTTATTTGGACTTGAAGTGACGTTTTCCGGGCACATTTACTTATTTTCGTCTTCTTTCTTTCTACCCCTCCGCGAAGATGACTTGTTTGGGCGTTTATTGAGTGTGATAAAGACTTGGCTATTTAGTTACGTTTGTGATTCTTTCTTGCTTAACCCACAACGTAGCTATCACTTCGGTGTCTCACGCAGTTGAAGATACGTCAAGAGGTTTTGTACATTGGGTACACCGTTTCTTTTTTACAAGGATTCGTACAAGCTTAAGTAACAACTCTGGGGAATTCTACTTTATGTTCTAACTTGGTATATTGGGTTTACTTCTTCTTGTGGTCATTGCAATAGCCGACAGAATGCGTGATTGATGTGTTTACCAAAGTGTTTATTGGATGAGATGTAATCAGCAATTCTCATGGGTTACTCGATGCTACATCATGTCTATGATACTTCACAGTCTAAGCAAAATCTTTAAAAATCCTCAACGACATTCATGATCTTTCAAGATGTTTGCTTATGACAAGAACTTTTCGTGCAAATGGTCATACACATTATGATGCTTCCTAAAGTTCGAAACCATCATGGGGGAGAAACGTGTACTTTGATTCTTTACGGTCAACATCAGAGGGAAGTTGTGTATACTACTCGACTTAGTATGGTTTGTGAAGTTGTCTACATATGGGTAAAGAATTGTTGATGATGTTGTTGATGCTGGAAAATGAACCGTTGATGAACCGCTGCATGTTCCCCTAAAAACAGATATTCACCGAAACCAAAGTTGTCATAACACATTCAAACTAACATTGTTTACGGTTTAGTCTTGATTTTGTAAAATCCTGCGAAAGAATTTATTTCTCGGTTTAAATCATAGACTTGTAAAATCCCGTGACAATGAAAACATTTCGGTGAAAGTAATGTGCATTTCCGGATCTATCTGACGGTTTATTCTTGGCTTTGTAAAATCCCGCGAAAGAAACTATTTCTCGGTTTAAACCATAGAATTGTAAAATCCCGTAATGATGGAACCATCCTGGAGAAAGGAAAGTGTATTTCGGGATCTTATCTGATGCTTGTGCTACGGTTTCTGATTCGAAGAAGGGATAAAAGGGGGTACTTCATGAAGTGGGTGTTTGTTTGGATATCTTCATGGCAGTTTGGTTATTACACAGTTTTACGGGGTTATGTGCTTTTAACCAAGGTCGGGATGAAACCATTATCATAGTTCACTTAAAACGTAAAAGGAGGCTAGATTTGAGTTTTAACCAGAAGATGTGACAACGGCGTTAATTCATTATTATCTATTTGAGGTTGAAGTGAAATTTCACGGGCGAGTGTACTTAGTATCTGAAGGTATCGGGGATGGTTGGATGAATATTCTTCGAGATCCTTGTTCGAGCTTTTAATATTCTCAAAAACGAAGACTTGCAAATCTAGTTATTTTTGGGTGACTTTTCCTTTTCTTTTACCACTTGGCGGAATTGGGGTCTTACCACCACAAAATAACTATCACTTGAAGGAGTTACGTTGTAGTGCTCAGTGTCACATTGAATTATGGATTTTCAAGAGGTGATGTACGTCTAATACTTGATGGTTGGTTGGTTGAAGAGTATAGAGTACTTAGAGATTCAAATGGGCATGAATTCTCGGCACCGCTCTTTGTTACATATGTGCAAGTTTAATTCACGAGTTCGGGTTAGTTTACTTCGGGGTCAAATTCATCATATTGGGTTTTCTTCATCAGCTGTCACAACAAAGAGCCTACTGAATGATAATGGGTTTGATTACAAGTTTTGCCAAGAGATGATGAAAAGAGAGAGATTATGATGTTTGAACACAACAGTTCAAGCCTCGTTCCTCAAAGAAAATAAAAGTGTACGCTTCAGTGCGCTTTATCTTCTGAAGAAGAGAAATCTTCTTATTATGACCATTCTCATCAACATGCTTCATACTTTTTCCACGCGCTTTCAGTTATCAAGTGAACCGGACTACCGATGATTGTTCTCTTATTCCACTTGCTCAATTATAATGACGATGGCGACATCATTTGCTACCTTTGAGGGGGAGAAGTGTGAATAGACTACATTTGGATGATACTCACTTGTTTAATCAAGAATGGCAACTCCGTATGCAATTCTTGAGGGGGAGAAGAAGTGTGAAACTGCTGCATGTTGAGTTATATGAGAATAAATGGTCAAACGGCTCCTAACTCATGTAAGAACTGAGCTTCTTCTTATCGGGTCACCTTTACATGGAGTTTCTTCTAAGAGCCGTTGGTTGACATCTTCTCACGGAATGATGATTTTATTGACAAAGTGCTTCCGGTTAGTGCTTCACGTACACATCAACATGATGATTCCGAAAAATCTCTCTGTTCTTGTTTGATGTGATTGGTAGTTTGGTGTTACCATTTTGTGTGTTCGTTGCGGGCTGATTGTTGAGTTCCTTGATGAACATCTTTCTGTTCTTGTTTGATTGGGAGGGATTTTAGTTGATGGGATTTGCAAGATGTAAGTTAATTGGAATGCATTTGGTGAGAAGAAGATGTTAACTTTATATTCCCCAAACGGACAATCTAGAAGAAGGTCAAGTCTACAGTCTATTCTACATTTTCCGCTGCATGTTAGAAGACTAAAGACGAGTTGCATTTAACGATCTAAAGACTTCTTCTTAATCTGGGCAGTTATCAAACAGATTGTCTGTTTAAGGGAGAGCACTAATTGGAGGAGAGTGAAATGTCAGATTTAATCCCCAATTAGACTTGCTCACATTCATCAGCAAGTTGATTCTCACAAAGACTTCAAGTATTCTTCTCAAAAGATTCAAGTATCTGGGCTTATAATGTGTTGCTGATTCTGAAGTATCAAAACCAGCAAGGGGGAAGGAGACACGCATCTAAACGCGAGTAAACTTGATGAACTTAATACTTCTAAGTGATTGAAGATATCCCGGGAAGACAAATGTCATTACCGTAGAGAAACTCAATGTTTGACTCATGGTGTTTAGTGTTCTTATTCCAATTATGTGGGGGAAGAGCTGGAAGAGTTAGTTTCTAAAGATAAAAGAGGTACATAAGTGTGTGATGATTTCGATGTTATCACAATCATCAGGGGAGAGAGAATTGTGTACATTGGGGATGCTCAGCTGTTTCACTTGAGAGCTTAATCAGTGATTCAGTAGCAATCACTTATTCCGGAGTTGACATCCGCAGAGATAATCAGTGATTCAGCATGCTACTTCAATGTTATCGGTTATTCTTTCTTTGGGCATTTGGGTACTTCGGGTTCTTGAGCTTCATACACTATCATCAGGGGAGAGAAAAGTATACATCGGGGTTATTCTTTGGCTATCAGACTTAATCTGTTACTTCGATGGTATAAGTTTCTCTGTCTTCCGGTATATGTGTATTCGGGTTCGTGAGCTCTAGTCTAAGAGAATGACTGCATCAATTCATCTACTTAGGGGAAGTGGTCTCTTGACAACTTTTTGGTATGGATCGCTTCAGACTTCAGTGGAAAAGGAATTTGAGAAGATTATTTAAATGTGGGATGATACGTTGCTGTTCTTCTATCTTGATGATATAACCCCGAACGAAGAATCACAAAGATCATTCTTAAAAGGAGCAGCAAGATCGATGATAATGGTGTGCTTCTTTGTGCACCTGGCTAAGGCAAGCTTGAAATAGAGCTTCGAATCTGCTCAACAAAAGGATTTTCGGTTTGGGGGGAAGCTGCCAAAGTCTCACTTTCAGATGGTTCAATTTCTTTCTTCAATTCAAGAGCCTCGAAAGCTTTGGCGGTGAATGTTTAAGAGATGATGACTTCTATCTTCTACAACGGGGCTGCTCGATATCCTTATCTCGGTACTCGTATCATCATCATCATCTTAAACTATATCATCTAAACTATCTTTGTAAATATTTATCAAAAACCAAATACAAAAATATAAAACCATCAAAAAGAAAATAGAAAAATAGAAAATTTCAAAAACCCATAAAAATCAGAAAATTTAAAAAATACCAAAAATATGTTTTCTCAAGACATGTCTTCTGGTATCAATAACATCTACGGTCTTAGAAATGTCATTCAATAATGGCACGGGACCATAGATGAAGTTCGAGCAGGAGGTGTAAATATTCTTTTCCAAAACATGTCTCAAAATATGGCTTGCAGTTATTTCAGACTGTAACCTGTGCTTAAACTATGGTTTGCTATTATTTCAGATAGCAACCCGTTTTTTTAAAGAAAGGAAAGTGCTGCGCCAAACCAAATTTTCATAAATTTCATGCACTTATCCTAAAACAGAATGAGGAAAGTATGTCGAAGGACTGCTGTTCCTACTCAAATATGTTTCCGTCTAAAATTCTTCTGAAAAATATTTGTTTTAACTAAATGGTGGTAAATGAGTTGTTTGAAAATCAATCAGTATCAAGTTTTCATAAAATTGCAAAACCCAATCAATGACTTCAGCATGGTTAAAGCTTTTCATAAAATGAGTCATTGATTAAGGGGGATAATGTTTTTCAAATTTACATCATCTAACGGGGTTTCTTAATCATCCTACGTGCTTATCAGTAAAAGATATTTGCCTATGTTGAAGGACTAGGAATTTAGGATATGATTGTTAGGATTAGATGATTAGAGTTTGATGAACACATAAATCCCATGCCTTTTATGAACTAATTGATATGTTGGATTGACTTTTATTAGTCGATTGCTGTTTGGGTGTTGTCGACCACCATATATCTATTTGTGTTGACTAACGTATGCAAATAAGATGGTTTATAAGAATGTTCCCGATCCGGATCCCACAAAAGATTATGTTTGGATGCCTAAAGGAAAGGGTAACTATTTCTTGGGTCAACAAAAGAAGAAACAAAACTTAATTAGATCTCTTTATGGATAGTTGGCACGATAGATGCAACTTCAGAGGTCTCACTGCATCAGCAGATGGTTTTTCTTCAAGCCTTACAGCAACAACAGAAGCAGCTCAACCACTTAACATATCTTTGTGCAGGAAAAAGTAGTGGATGATACCATTTTTCTTAAAACAATTTTGAAAATGTTGTTTTGAAAATGGAAAAATGTTGTTTTGAAAATAAATTGGACGTAATTTTGGAAATCACTAGACTTTATTTTATCAAAACTTAAGTCACTCAATCAACGACTACAGTCATCGATTGAGGGGGAGAGTGATTTAAAATAAAATATTTTCAATCGATATTTCATCTATCAAGTCCGTTTGTACAAAATAAGTGGTGACCTAAAGATTTAATGTTATGTCATGGTATGATTTTTCTTTTGAATCAAGATCTTTCAAAATGATTTTTTTTCCTGTTCTTGTTTGATTGGGAAAATGTTTTGTTTAACTCAAAGATCTCTTAAAACTATCATACCTGACACTAACAATCTTTAACATTTATAATTGGAACATATCAGTCATTTTTCAAAATTAAATCTTGCCACGTCTTTCCCCAAATTTTTCTAAATGATTTAAATCAATTGGGATCACAAATCTCAATTGGTTTGAAATTTTTGATCGGGGGAGAGATCGTGATTTAAATCTCAAATAGGTTTTAAAAGGGTGATTGTTTCAAAAGCACTCCTTTCTTCATCTGCCAAACGACTTCAATTACATAATGCTCATGACTGTGGAGGAGCATTTAACCATAAACCAGAAGAGCTTTTAAATCAGGCACATTTTTTCCCCATATTTTCTAAACCTTATTAAATCACTTGGGATCCAAAATCTTAAAGGGTTTGATATTTTTGATCGGGGGAGAATTTGTGATTTAATTATGAAAGCTGATAAATGATGATCGATTTGATTCAAAAGTATAGGCTGCTCTCCGATATGTGCTAAACGCTTTCGAATCTCGAAGCACATATTGAGGGGGAGCATTTCAAAAGAAAATAAACTATCAAGGTACAAATGCTTTTATGTTTTAACATAAGTACCTTGATTGAGTATTTAATGGTTTCTTAATGGAAAATGTGATCGTGGAAGTTCCTCAAAAACCTCCTTCCTCTATGTGTTAAATGATTTCAAATAACCAACGCACATTTTGAGGGGGAGAATTTACCAAGAAAATCGAATGGATTTTTCCACGGAAATTGTGATCAAGAAATTATTTCAAAGAACTGTTGCCTCCATGTAATAAACAATTTCAAAATCATAAGAGCACATGTTGAGGGGGAGCATTTCTATATGATCAAAAAAAATTAAGGTAAAAAATGTTTTTATTTTATATCACAAGTACCTTGATTGATTTTCCAAATGATTTTTCAATTGGTTTCATGAAGGAAAGAACAATACCAAAAGACCGACCAATTTACTTTATGCATGGAGTTATAAGGATGGTGAGGTTAGGTATTCGTTCCCACGATCCCGCCAGAGCCGGAGGGATCCACCCAGGGACAATCTACTAGATAGTGTAGAGTCCTTAGGTATGATGAAAAAAGGAGAAAAGTGAGAAATGGGAAGAGTGCGGACTGAGATAGAGCTAGAACTGGAATAAACCCAACAAGGTTCTAGTAATGAAGTCTCGGTAAGCACTGAAGGGGTTGAAGAATGAAAAAGAAATGAATAAGAAAAGGGTGAAAAGAAATAGCCCTCCAACAATTCAACCTTAGGGCAGAAACCGGGTTCAATACATATGCTACTGGTGGTTACTAAGGTAACACTGGTATTGAAGACAAGACGTCATGGACCCAGTGACGCACTACACTAAACTTCCTAAGCTACTCAAGTTCCTCTTAAAAGGACTTGTTTCATTCTCACAGGGAACCTACATAATCTATCGACTTTCTCTTAGAGATTGTTGATATTGAAGAAGGAGACCCTCTCCCTAGTCTCCGGCATAAGAATCCA
Source organism: Chrysanthemum seticuspe (assembly GCA_019973895.1). Lineage (NCBI taxonomy): Eukaryota > Viridiplantae > Streptophyta > Magnoliopsida > Asterales > Asteraceae > Chrysanthemum > Chrysanthemum seticuspe. Next base: position 262,769,012 of record BPTQ01000005.1, on the reverse strand, counting down.
AATGTGCACAATTGAGTCTAGAGCCAAGAGATCATCCACAAAATCTCATTAGGACACAAAATTAATGAAGACTTGTTGTTTCACACAATGTGGAAAGTAAGAATATTTTAAGAGTCCTACACATTATCCTTGTGGTATTGCAAGAACATCCGAGTGATATGTAAAGTATTCACGATGAAGATGGAAATCCTTTTAGAGCCAACATCAAACACGCTCTTAGTGGGTGACATGTGAGATCTATCCAATAGATCAAGCTTGTGACAACTGGACAGAAACGACGGGGCGATTCATTCTTGAATCAACCTTGGTCCAGGAAATGAATTGACGAATACTTTTGGAAAAACTGTTCGATGTGTAAATCTTCTTTTCTCTAGCACATCGAATGTGTATTCATATTTCAAACAAAAAAAGTATCTCTGATTGAAAAAATACTTTTGGAAAAACCGTTCGATGTGCAAATCTCTTCTTTTCTCTAGCACATCGAATGTGTATTCTTTTTCAAATACAAAAAAGTATTTTTGATTGAAAATTGATCTTTCTCATAAAACCTTCGTCGTATTGCAAAACTCTTTCTTCAAGCAATACGCGATTGTTTTTCGAATCAATTTTTCGTCAATCAATGAATCTCAATTCGCTGGTTCACTCACTCCGTGTTGTCTTCTTTGAGACGTTCCAGTTTGAGAACAGCTAGAACAGTTGCGAAACCCTGTTAAGGAGATTCTTCGAAATTATACATGATCACAGGCAGTACTTGTACTGATCAACGGGGAACTGTGGGCCATGTACCTCAATTTAATGAAAGTGATCAAAGACACTTTCGTGTGTTTTATTGCTAACTATTGTTTGCAGGTAAATTTAGACGGTTGCAGCTGATCAGAATTGAAAAGTCAATCCAAAGCCGCATGCTCACAACATCCACATTTAATTAAAGAAATCATGACAAGTGCTTATCTACATAACCTGGCTCTGATAGCTGCAAATATCATGAACCAGTAAAGCTTTCGCTACTCTAATGGAAAGATGTCATGATCCATAAAGTGTGAGCATGTCGGTCCAAAAGTCACAACATCACATGAAGGCAACACAATAAAGGGTGATCCAGAGATTTACTGTGGCTGATGATCTCAAAGGAAGCTCGAAGATCATCAAGATGTGGATCAGTTAAAGGCCTCCACTGGAAGTACAAAATAATTGGACTATGAAGAGTCACTACTAAAGCACAAAGATGCAGAAGTTGAAGAATTAAAGTCTACGAGCTCAAGACTGAAGATAAAATAGAATGCTAGGATTCGAAATGTAAATCATGGGGTGGCCTCCCTTAGGGGGAGATTGTTAGGAATTGGAAATTGCATAGTGAAGTGTCGGTCACCCCAAATATAATCTAGCATATGTTAGCTCGTAGACATATCGTTATTTACATTATTTAGTAGTTAATTAGTTAGTTATTAGCATAGTTTAGTTTAGAGTAACACCATGGAAGAAGGACGGGTCTTTACCCACTGTATGCCTGATCCACAGTCCGACAGGAGGACGTATTGTCTGTAACTATAAATACCCCTTCCATCCTTGGAAGGGGTGGTGCTTCTTTGATAATCTAACCTTTTCTATTTTGTTTATCTCTCTAGAATCACCCTCTCCTCTCTTCATCTCTCTAAACATGGCTATCTTGTTTAATCATAATCCTAGACCACACGAATCATCTAAACAACATAAAATATATGATCCTACAAAGAATATTTTTGTATTTTATGAAATTTTATATTTTTCTATTTTCTTTTTGATAAGTTATTTACAAAAGAGGTTTTGGTGTTTGACTGGTTTTAAGAATGTGTCAAAAGTTCGTCCAGTTCCTCTAGAGTCAAACACCTCATACCAATCCGGTGGATCAACTCAGTAAACCTTGCAGGGGCTAAGGCTTTGGTGAGAAGGTTAGCATTCGGATCTCCGGGTACAGTGATAGTAGGCATCTAAAAAGGACCTTCAAGGATGACATTCTTCAAGAACTTTCCATGTGGCTTCTTTAGATCACAAAACCTAAAGAAACTTATCACCCATTGATCGTAGTTTCCGGGAGTGAGCATTGGAGGTCTGTCAAGGGATCCAGCTTCATGAATGAATTGTTGGCTACTTAAAGCTTCACACATCTTTGCAAACCAAGACGGTTCCTTTGGTGTTGTAACATTCATAGCATACTTGACGGGATACTGATTTTGAAAGTATGTGTAATGTTGTACTTGTTGACGAGGGTTTGGTGGAACCATTTGTGGTGGAAGAGGGTTTGCTCCTTGAGGAAAGTGATGAAATTGTTGTTGAAATTGTTGCAATTGTTGTGGAGATGGTGGAGGATATTGTTGATAGAATTGTTGTTGTTGTTATTGAGGATACTCATGAGGAAAGTAGCTAGAGTATGGTGGTTGAGACATCTTGAAACTTGTGTTGATGATGGATCTTTGTAGTCGAATGAAACTTAGAGTTTGTTGATGAAGTAACCTTAAACGTAGACACAGCTTATGCGTAGAAAGTACCTTATGCGTAATACCCAACTTACGCGTAGAATAGAGCTTACGCGTAGGAATAGCTTATGCGTAGACTGGAGGAAAACTTAGCTTAGGCGTAAACCAAAGGCTTAGTAGTAGAATCCTTATGCGTAAGACAAGCTTAGGCGTAAGAAATGCTTAGGCAAAGAGAATTCTACGCGTAAGAGTTTAGCTTAGGCGTAAAACTAGGGTTTTTCCCAAAAATCCTTTACACTTATACCAGTGTAAAAGATATCCAAAGTCGAAGTGTTTTCAGGCTTATCCAAGCAAGAAAACACTGAGTAAACCAACAGCTGTGAAGATCAAGTGAAGAAATCCTTACGCGTAAAGTGCTGCTTAGGCGTAGACTTTGTGCTTACGAGTAAAACTAGGGTTTTGTTACGAGTAGAAAGTACCAACTATCACCAAAACTGATTTTTATGCTTAAAATGTTTAGGAACCTGATTTTAATGATGAAAGAGCTTCAATATCACCAAAATAACACAAAAGTTGGAAACTTGATGAACCAAAATAACTATCACCCTTACGCGTAGACAGAACCACACGAACAAAATCAAGCACAAAAACTATTCTACACACGTAAAGTTTTAAACTTGATGCTAAAAACTTAAACTTTAACACTAAATGAACCTTAAACCACAAGAATCTTGAGTTTTTAAGTGTAAAAATTTGAGCTTTTATGCGTATGAAAGTTTAACACACAAAACCTACGCGTATAGATAAAAACTTCAAAAACAAAAGTGTTTCACCCAACTAGATGGCGAATGATACCAGTGTTAGGTCACCATATTGTAACACAAGCATCAATATGTAATAAATAGATAAAGAAGTGAGCGGATGAACACAAAAACACGAAACACACGTATGATAATAGAAAGGTTATGCGTAGGTATTAGTGAAATGTGAACAACCAACCTTCCTAAGAAGGTTTACATGTCTTTATATAGGAAAAGGAACTAGGGCAACACTACAAGTTCCCTTCCTTCCTTATTGGACTTGGGTCAAGGCTTATGGGCTTTCTACATAAGCCTTGCCTTTAATACAAACATAAAAGCCTAATTAAGCAACCTATTACATATTGATTACAAACATTAAAATATGGTTTAGGAGTGATTCCAACAGGTCTACCTTGTGTGAAGAACCCAATATTTAGATTTTTACCGGATAAAGTGTAAGCGACGTTGTGAAGACTTATCCGCTACTTAAAGAAGCTTGTGGTGTGTAGTGATTACAAACTCTCGAGTTGGATACGCGAGGAGTGGTGTAGGGCAACGAAGGTATCCTTGTAGCCGAACCACTATAAATACTTGTGTTGTGGTTATGTATCTCTTTCTCTATCTTGTAGCATAGTTTATATATTCGCATAACTATCAATATCCAACACACACTCGAAATAGATTGACATAAGTCGATCTAAATACTTTAAAACGAAGTTTTAATCGGTAAAACTATTCAACCCCCCTTTCTAGTTTTCTACACTCTTGATTATCGTGCCTTGTCGACTCAGCTCACACAATTACTTTATTGACATCTTTGCATAGTTAATGTAAGCAATAACGGATAAATAATTTAACTAAGTATCATTAAGGAAATATTAATAAGAATTTTTAATTAGTTGTGACAGGACTTTTACAAGAGATCTAGGTAATTTAATACACTAAATAACAAGCAGCCATAGAGAAAGTACCTATTTAGTACTCATCATATATAACTAAATGATTAGAGAGCATATCTTCCTTACTATCGGCTTGACCTTCTATTGCTATCTGTTTTCTATCTGTGTACATGTATGTCTTGTTATCTTCACTTATATTTAATTAGTTTTTTCTTAATCTACCAATCGTGCTAGTCTCACAGGCTGAAAACCCCTTTGCGTTAGATTATGTTTAATTAGACTAACTTTAGGATTAAAATACTGATAGATATTTAAGTGTTAACTTTCCACTCTTAGTGATCAACACTCTACTTACCAACTAGGCTACATTGATCGGGTATACTGCTTGTTAGTGTTTGTTATAAGTTAAGTCGGCTAAATATAAATATTAAAACTTGATAACAATAAATACCTATACACAACGAAACACATCAAGTTTTAGCTCCGTTGCCAGAGAGTGAATTGTTTGATACTTGCGTATTTGTTAGTATTTTAATTTAGGTTTTTAACATTAGATTTATTTGACTAACTTTGTTATATATTTGTATTGCTTATATATTTGTGTTTTTTTGCATTTTTTCTTGCATTTGTTTGTTTTGTTTGTTTGCTTTTTAGGTTTTCATTAGAGCTTTGTTGTGTTATTTCACCTCTTCTATTGCACAAGAAGATCTTATTTCGAAATAATGGACAAATATGTAACATATTGGATTTCACAAACACATCAAATCATGATCAAGTGGGGCGTACACAATAAGGTTTTAGAGAGAGAAATAGTTAGAGGTTAGGGAACTTAGTGAGAGAAAATGAAAGTATTATTATGAGCTCCAACTCTCTACCTTGGGAGGTAGAGAGTATTTATAGTCTTACATAAAACGCCACCTACGGGCTGTGGATCATGCATACAGTGGGTAAAGACCCGTCCGCCATCCACGGTGTTACTTAACTAAATACTACTTAACAATAAATAACTACGACTACGAGCTTCCTAACGATTATATATACTTGAGGTGACCGACACTTTAATAACTGGATTTACTAAATCCTAACAATCTCCCCCTAAGGGAGGTCACCTCAAATTTCATTGAATACAAACAAATATTACATTAAGATTGTTCTTGGATTCTTGTTCCTGTTCTTTGCTCAATAGCTCGTAGTCTTTGATTCTTCATTTTTGCATGTTTGGATAATCCAAGTGGAGGTCTTTAACTGATCCACGTGATAATGAGTGTTGAGCTAGCTTTGAGATCATCAGCTACCATAAATCTCTTACTCTTCCTTTGTAGTGTTGGTATTTATGTGATGATGTGACATTATGGACCGACATGCTCACATTCTGGATCACGATTTCTTCTTATTAGAGTAGCGGAAGCTTTAGATGATTCATGATATTTGCAGTAGCGTAGCAGAAGCATGGAGTGAAAATATCAGAGTCATTGATGCACTTATCATGATGTCTTTAGATATGAATGTGTAGTGTGAGCATGCGGCTATGAATTGACCTCTCCATTCTGATTAGCTGCAAACGTCGGGCGTACATGCATATAACAGTTAGCAATAAAACATATGAAAGCGTCTTTGATCACTTTCATTGAATTGAGGTACACGGCCCACGGTTCCCCGTTTATCAGTACAAGTACTACCTGTGATCAGGTAGAATTCCGAAGAATTTCCTTGACAGGGTTTTGCAGCTGTTCTAGCTGTTCTCAAACCGAAACGTCTCAAAGAAGACAACACGGAGTGAGTGAATCTGCGAATTTGAGATTCATTGATTGATGAAAAGAGATTTAAAAAAACAATCGAGTACTGCTCAATAAAGTGTTTTTGCAATACAACGAGGGTTTTTGAGAAAAATCAATTATCAATCATAAACACCTTTTATATTTGAAATATTAATACACAGTCGATGTGCTAACGAAAAGAAATTTTAAGCATAATGACCGGTTTTTCAAAGGTATTCGTCAATCCATAACCTGAACCAGGATTGATTCATAATTTTGAATCGCCCCATTGTTTCTGTTCAGTTGTCACATGGTTGATCTATTGGATAGATCTCACATGCCACCTACCAAGAGCTTGTTTGATGTTGGCTCTAGAAGGCTTTCCATCTTCATTGTGAATATGTTTGCATATCACTCAGATGTTCTGGCAATACCACAAGGATAATGCGTAGGACTCATAAGATATAATCTCTCTTTCCACATTGTGTGAAATAGAGAGTCTTCATTGACAGTGTCCTAATGAGATTTATTTGATGATCTCGTGGCTCTAGACTCAATTGTGCACATTTGGTTCCTATGCCGGAGACTAGGGAGAGGGTCTCCTTCTTCAATATCAACAATCTCTAAGAGAAAGTCGATAGATTATGTAGGTTCCCCGTGAGAATGAAACAAGTCCCTTTTAAGAGAAACTTGAGTAGCTTGGGAAGTTGTAGTGCAGTGCGTCACTGGGTCCATGACGTCTTGTCTTCAATACCAGTGTTACCTTAGTAACAACCAGTAGCATATGTATTGAACCCGGTTTTTGCCCTAAGGTTGAATAATTGGAGGGCTGTTTACTTTCACCCTTTTCTCATTCAATTCTTTTTCATTATTCAACCCATTCAGTGCTTACCGAGACTTCATAACTAGAACCTTGTTGGGATTATTCCAGTTCTAGCTCTTTCTCAGTCCGCACTTTTCCCATATCTCATTTTTATCCTTTTTTCATCATACCTAAGGACTCTACACTATCTAGTGGATTGTCCCTGGGTAGATCCCTCCGGCTCTGGCGGGATCGTGGGAACGAATACCGAACCTAACCATCCTTATATCACCATACATAAAGTAAATTTGGTCGGTCTATTTGGTATTGTTCATCTGCCATTGGAACCAATTGAAAACCATTTGAAAATCAATCCAAGTACTTGTGATACATGATCAAAATATTTTGTACCTGAATTGTTTTTGGTATTTTTAGAAATAGCTCCCCCTCAACATGTGCATCGTGTATTTGAAATCGCTTTGGCACACGGAGGCAAGAGGAAGAATTAACTTCTTTGATTACCATTTTCTAAAAGATATCAACATCACTTCCCTGATCAAATCAAGTAGATAAAGCATATTGGGGAAGGATGAGGTTTTCATAAGTTTGCTCCCCCTCAATATGTGCCTCGAGGTTTGAAAGAGTTTTGCACATATTAGAAGGAACCTGAACTTAGAGACAAATCAATCACGTTTCAATTCTTTGTGTTTTAAAAAGATGCTCCCCCTCAACATGTGCATGGATAATTTGAAATCATTTGGCACATGTGGGGAGGAAAGCTTGCTAAACACTTATGAAACCATTTATCGAATTATCAATTTAAATCCAATTTAAATCACAAATTCTCCCCCGATCACAATTTTCAAATCATTTGAGATTTGTGATCTCTGTAGATTTAAATTGATTTTGAAAGCTTTTGAGGGGAGATGTGACTTAATTATAAGAAACATTTAACCGATAAGGATCAAGTTTGAGACTTTGGACTCAAAAGATTAAACATGCTTGAGTGTCTTTTGAAAACATAATAATAACAAAGGTCTTGTACCAATTGTATACAATATTGTAAAACATTGTTCTTTTTGATTATTCAAGAGTAGACCTTTCTCGATTACGTGCCAATTGTTTGAAAAATACTCTTTTTGATTGAAATCATTCTCCCCCTCAAAAAATGACATATGTTGTTGATTGAAGGATAGAGATTTTGACAAATGAAAAGCCTGGATGATTTTCAAAAGTAGAGTCCGAAGTATTTTCAAAGCAATTTTGTTTTCATTAGATGACAAATATTTTTCAAAAGAATCATTTGAAGGAAAAATATTTGAAAGGAAACATTTGTCTTTTTAATGACAAACATTTATTTTTAGAATCAGAGCATGAGGTTTGAAGATTTAAGATAAAGCATGGCTCTGTTCTTTCTTTGAAAAACGGGTTACTGCCTGAAATGACAATAAACCATAGTTTCACTTTCTCCATTTTTTTTGAACATTCGAACAACATCTAAAGACCCGTGTCATTCTTTGAATGACAACATAAAGACCGTAGATATTATCGAATCGAGAAAAACATGACAAAATGACAATATTATTATTTTTTTTTGTTGAAATTTTTCAAGATTTTCAAATTTTTATGGATTTTTGAAAGTTTTATATTTTTCTATTTGCTTTTTGTAGGTTTTGTAATTTTGTATTTTGCTTTTCGAATAAATATTTACTAGAGATGGATGAAGAAAGACCTTTACTCCTCGTCTTCCTCTTGAAGATGTTTGAGTGTTTCAGGTTGTAGACTCTTTAGACCAAGTCGTGGAAGGATAAACTCAAAACGTTCTATAGGAAGAGCTTTGGTGAAGATGTCTGCTAATTGGTATTCAGTCCTCACAAAATAGAGTTCCACCACACCGTTCTCCACGTGCTCCCTGATGAAATGATGTCTAATGTCGATGTGCTTTGCTCTTGAGTGTTGAACGTTGTTGCATGAGAGAGCAATAGCACTTTTATTATCATAGTACAGAGGGATTTTGTTGAATTCAAAGCCATAGTCAGATAATTAGGATCTCATCCATAGGATTTGAGCACAATAAGATGACATGGCTATGTATTCAGCCTCAGTAGAGGATATAGAAGTACTCATTTGTTTCTTTGAAGACCAGCTCACAAGCTTATCGCCCAAAAACTGAGCACCTCCAGACGTACTTCGACGTGTATCTTGACATCCTGCATGATCAGCATCTGCATAGGCTGTTAGTGACATACCGGTGTCCTTCGGGTACCAAAGTCCCATATTGATGGTTCCTTGGAGATACCGAAAGACCCGTTTAACCGCTTCAATGTGCTTTTTGGTATGCTTAGCCTGATATCTAGCACACATGCAAACAGCGAACAGAATGTCTGGTCTACTGGTTGTGAGGTACATCAGGGATCCAATCATACTACGATATTTCGTTTGGTCTACCATGATCCCTGAGTGGTCCTCATCTAGTTTAGTACGCTCTATCATGGGAGTGTCAACAGGGTCACAAGAATCAAATCCAAATTTCTTTAAAATCTCATTTGCGTATTTAGATTGATTTATAAAAATGCCTCCGGGACTTTGTGAAATTTGTAATCCCAAGAAAAATGACATTTGTCCCATCATTGACATTTGAAATTTGAAACCCATTTCATTTGAAAAATGGTCACATTCATTGGGGTCAGTCGAGGCAAAAATAATATCATCAACATAGATTTGAACGTGAATTAAATGTTTGCCTGACTTTCTGGTGAACAATGTCGGATCAAATGCTCCTTTGCTGAATCCAGTAGATAGAAGAAACTTTGATAGCGTATCATACCATGCCCTTGGAGCTTGCTTCAAACCGTAAAGAGCCTTCTTCAAATAATAGACGTGTGTAGGATGCTCTGGATTCACAAAGCCTTCAGGTTGGCTGACGTATACGACTTCTTTAAGATCTCCGTTAAGAAAAGCCGTCTTTACATCCATCTGATAGACTACCATGTTCTTACTTGCAGGATTAGCCAAGAAGATTCTGATTGCCTCGATACGAGCAACAGGAGCAAATGATTCTTCAAAGTCAATACCCACCTCTTGACGGTATCCTTTTGCAACCAATCGAGCCTTGTTCTTTAATACATCACCATGCTCATCAAGTTTTACTTTGAAGATCCACTTTAGAGCAATGATCATAGCACAGTCAGGAGCAGGTACTAATTCCCATACATCTAGTCGATCAAACTCATGAATTTCTTCTTGCATGGCATTGAACTAGCTGTCTTCATTCATGGCAGTTTTAACATCTTTTGGTTCGACCTTGGATAGTACGGAGTTGAAGAAGCACCATAAGGCATCAGTTGCAAGTTGTTTGCGAGTGGATACTGGACGAGAGGGATTTCCAATGTGTTGTCCAGTGGATGATCATGTGTCCATTTTCTAAGGTGTTCGTTTGGTTGCTGTTGAGGAACCGAAGTAGCAGAGTCGATTTCTCTTGATGAAGATGGTTCTGATGATGATTCAGGAGCAAATATGTTCTCAAAGGGGGCATCTTCAGGAGTAGCAAAGGGATTATCTCCATCATAGGTGTCAGACACAATTCCATGATGTACACTTGATGATTGATGATTTATTGATGAAACAGAGTGATCAGCAGCAGGTGCTTCTTGACTTAATGACATAGAAACTGAAGGGTTGACTTCATTGACAGGGATAGGAGCAGCCTCTGTTGATGGAATTGACAGATCATTAGCAATTGACTCATAGTGTTCATCAAACATTGGATCAAACAATTTCTTCAAATCATCTTCTGAAGGAGGTACATAAGGAGTTGCTGGTGAGAGATTTTGTACAAGAGACGAACCAATAGGACTACTTAATGAAGGTTGTGATGCGGGTCCAGAACTTGATTGTCCTGGAGCCATTTGCCCGGACAGCTCATCGAACGTGATGTGAATAGTTTCCATGATATCTCGAGTTCTTTTGTTGTAGATTCGGTAACCCTTCTTGTTTGATGCATAACCTACGAAAACTCTAATGTCCGCCTTAGCTCTTAATTTACCTAAATCTTGACCGTCATTTGTTGGATAACACAACGCACCAAACACACGAAGGTAGGAAAGATCAGGTTTTCGTTTATGGACAAGTTCGTATGGAGTTTTTCCATGAGATGTGTGTATGAGGGAACAATTTTGGGTGTAGCAAGCAGTGGCAATGGCTTCAGCCCAGAGAAACATCGGAACCTTTGAATAAATTAGCATTGTTCTGCAAGAGTTCGATTTCGTCTTTCAACTACACCGTTCTGTTGAGGAGTTCGTGGAACACTTCTTTGATGACTGATTCCAACACTTTCATAAAATTGACTTAAGTCTTTGTTAACGAACTCTGTGCCATTGTCTGTTCGAACAATTCTAACCGTATTGTTAAGTCGAACCTAAAGCTGCTTGATAAGTTTGATTATGACATCTGGAGTTTCATCCTTTGTCCTAAAAAACTTTACCCAAGTAAATTGAGAGTAGTCATCAATAATGACTAAAATATATTTCTTCCCATTAATCGTTTGCACTCTCATTGGTCCACACAAGTCCATATGAAGGGTATGCAGAACTTCCATTATTGAGTTTGTGGGTTTGGGTTTGTGGGCATATTTCTTGCTTTTTCCCAATTGGCATGCTGAACAAAGATGATCTTTTTCATACTTTAATCTGGGTAAGCCTCTTACAAGATCATTTCTGGAAAGATTATTAATGGTGCCGAAGTTCAAGTGATTGAGACGACGATGCCATAACCATGATTTTGTTTTTGAAGCCTTTGACAACAAGTAGATTGGAGAAGACTTCATCATGTCTTCGATAGAGATGGTGTATAGATTTGAACCTCGAGTTCCTCTTAACAGTTACACACCATCAAGTTCTCTAATGAAACAAGTATGTTTTCTAAATGCCACTTCTAGATCGGAATCACAGAATTGACTAACAGAAAACAAGTTATGACCAAGACCTTCAACATAATATACCCTGGATATTACACTTTTGCCAACAACATAGTCTCCATAACCTATAATTGCTCCAAAATGGTCGTTCCCGAATCTAACAGTCCCGATGAATTTACTCACGAAGTTCATGAGCCGCGAGCGATCTCCAGTCATATGCTTGGAACAGCCTGAGTCCCGGTACCATAGAACAATTTGAATGATCTGCAGTTGAACACAGACAAGAATGGATAACTGGATAATTGGGATCCCCATGCAAGAATGGGTTCCATTTGGTTAGTAACAGTGATTGGAACACCCATATAGGAAGTAGAAACAATGGAATCATCAGGAATAGATGCAGTGCTAGTGTCCGTATTTGACCTATTCAAAGTATGTTCACATATTAAAGGAATAGTTCTACCAGTAGGCATCCATTTTCTAATGGGCATTGATCTAGATAATTTAGGGCACATCTAATTAAGATTGAATTTGCGGCCAGTAGGTATCCACTGATAACCTATGTTACTAAATTTCCTTCCTGTGGGTTTCCAATGTTTTCTAACCTTCTTCCGCCATTGCTTTCTAGCCTTCTTAGCTTGATTTTTTGCATTAACAATCTTAACAAGGCATTTAACAGCATTAATCAAATCATTCACACCACATTCGAGATTAGTAACAGAAACCACGCAATCATCATTACATGTTTTGCCAAAAGTAGCAGAATTCGCATTAATTACAGTATGCTTAGAGCTAACACTAGAATCAACACGATTCGTTTTATTCAAATTCTCCCTAAGGTGATCTTCTACTCTCTTCCACTGAACATTCCTAGCTTGCAAGGTCCTATCATTCTTTATGTTGCCTTGAGGCTTTGACCTGCTCGCTTTGGTGTCACTTTTTACTCCTGTAGAGGGAATTGGAACATTAGTTGGTTTTGCTACTTTTTGCATTCCTGAACTAGAAGTGCAGGGATCTGAACTACTTGAAGGCACTCTAGAGTTTACTTGCTTAATACTGGGCATAGAATGGTTTGTATACTTAGCACAAGGCATGGAACAAGGCATCACAGCTTTATCTTTCACACCTAAGGATTTAGGACATGTTGCTATTAAACATTCTAACATCTCCTGAGATTGTTTGGCCTGAATGAAAGCAAACCTAATTTCACTATCAAGTGGTTTATTTATGAAGGCCTCTTCTACAATCTCACGGAGACATTCAAGACTATCCTTAAGGCGAGCAAGATAATTATGAAATACAAGTTCATTATTCCTAAGATGAGGAGAAATGTATTTAACAGTCACAATATATTTAGAGTCTGCAGATGACTTTGATGCAACATTCTCATTGAAAACAAGTGGCATTTTCCCTTTTTCCTGACTCCTCAGATTCTCAATTTCCTTTTGTAAAGACGTTATTTTTTCGTTATTCTTGTCACGAGTGACTTTCATTGAGTCATATAACTCTTTAAAGTGTCGTTTAACTTTTTCATTTTCTTCTAGAAAACTCTCATTTTCCTTTTGTAAAACATTAACCAAGTTTTGAAGATGAAAAGTTTGAGAACACTGAGAATCTAAAGGAGGAGGTATTTGGGAGCCAGTCACATTGTTCTTTTCACCCTTTAATTGTGAAATTTGGGCTTTCAATTTTCTGATCGTGTTACAATGAGCTTGAATCTGTTCGTCACGTTTGTTTAATTCAAAAATTTCATCAAACTCTAGAACATTTGAGGATGTTTTGATGTTTGAGGTTTTGACATTTTCTTTGAGATGTTGATATTTTAGTTGCAGATCAAAATGTTCAACTTCTAGTTTAGAAAGATGTTTTACCAAATTATCGTGATTATCCTGATCAATTTTCTCATTTAGTAATGAGTTTTTGTTTTCAAGCTCAATGACACGATCATGGGAAACTTTCAAAGCAACAGATAATTCATGAAATTGAGATGCAGTAATAGAATACTTAGTCACAGTATAAAACACATCTTGAGCAACACAACTCGAAATCAAGTTTTCATTTAAGATATGCAAGTTCTTCCTTTCAACTTCATTATATTTGAGTTCCTGTTCATAATCATTGACCTCAACTATCATTGCATCAAATTCCTTTTCCATTTCTTTAATATCTGAGTTTATTCCTTTTTGAAGACTCTCAAATTGACCTTTTAATTGTTTGAAGAAAGGCATGACCTCAGTTAAATAACATTCTTTAGTTTGCTCAAAACCCCTTTCCCCTTCAGTAATCCCAGTGGGTGTGATCCTTTTCTTACACGTTTTCTCAAAATCAACAAATAGTTGATAAACAACATACATGCTGATTAAGGTCTTGCTATTAGTGGAAATAGTTCTAGGAACTAAATGCATTGGTGTATTTGGAGGATACACAGTAGCTGCAGGCATTTTTCTAATGGGAGTGTTTGTTTCAACAAGTTCTTTAGCTTTTTGCTTATCCATATCTTTCTTCCAAAAAATTTGTTCTGGGGTTAATTGAGTTTGAGGCTTAAACATGTTCAGGGAGATCCAATTTTCTTTAGTGTAATCATGGGGTTTAAACGTTATGTTTTGCTTTTTACACTTAGGATCTTTAAGCTTCTTATCCATTTTCTCCCTATTGAATTCTTCAAATTTCATATCTTCCTCAGTGCACTTGGCGCAACTAGGTTTCTGCCTAGGCTTAAGGATTTCATTACCATCATATATTACCTTCTGAGCCTTTCTAGCTATTTTACCATACTTAGGATTGGGTTTCTCAACGAGGGGAATGCTATGCTTATCGCTTAAGACTCTATGCTTAGTGATCATGTGAGCAGTCTTAATGGTATTCCCTTGCACGTACAACTTATTTTCAAGCTTGTTTTTCAAAGTTTTTAGATTGGAAAAATTATTCAAAAGTTTTGATTCCTTAGCATTAAATTCTTGTTTAAGCACTTTAACATTATCTTGAAGTTCTTGCTTTTGCTTAACAGTTTTAGAAAGCTTTTCTTGTAAGGAATTTAACTCTTGTTTTAACACTTCTTCTTTAAAATTACTTTTTCTAATGATTGTACGCATTTGGTCATCCATTTCCTGCTCACGGCTAGTTAACTCAAACTTAGCACGTTGTTCATAAATAGAAACTTGTTCCTTATAGGCATTCAGTTCAGAGATAACAGAATCATCAGGGGCACAAGCAGTGTATTCATCAAAAACATAGTCATCATTGACTGCAGAAGATGCATCACTTGGTACAATCTCACTTTCAGTTTGCTTCACATATTGATCATATGGGACAATATTGCTATTACCCACATTATCAATATCTGATTCATAAGTTTCAAGAGATTGTACTTCATTATGCATCGTTTGCTTATCAACTTCATCGTATAGTTTTAATAGCTCTGAAATGATTGAATCTTTGGATGGACCAGCCTGTTGTGGTGATGAGACCTTTGGAGAGACCATAGGTGAGATGCTAGCCATGAAGATTGTCTGGGCAGTAGGTTCATCATCGACATCAGATTCAAATGCATCACAGTCTGCGACTTGAAAGGCATTTTGATGATTGTGACCTATTTCCTGAATTGGCTGCTCATCTACATCAGCATCATATGTCTTAGCATTCCCTTCTGCAAGAAACAACAACTCCTCTTCATCCAATGCTGCTTCATTATCCTGAGCTTGCACAAGAAACATCTTGTCTCTGAAGTATTCTGCATTCTGTGGACGTTTTGGAGATGTGCAGTTCCTCGCAATATGTCCCTCACCACCACAGTTGTAACATTTGATTGGCTTTGCTTGTCCTTGATTTATATTTCTTCCATGATTCTGATTAGCCACATACCCTCCACCAGATCCACCTCTTCCTTGTTCATACTGCCTTCCTTGAACTGGTTGCACCATAACCTTCCCATCTCTGATGGTAGCTTGATTCTGTGGGTTGGATGCTGTTCTGAGGTTATTGTTGGTGTGTGGGAGGGAATTCAGATTTTGACTGACCATGAGAGATAGTTGATTGATGAAGTTTTCCATGATTGTGTAGATTGGATGCAGTCCTGATTCATTGTTAGTGTGAAGACTGTTAGTATGTGGAGTGAGGGTTAAGTTTTGTTTAACCATAAGAGCCAGTTGATTCATGAAGTGTTCCATGACTGCATTAGCATCAGGTTGCTTGAAACTTGGATCGGGAATGAGTTTGTGATTTCCATTTCCAGTAGGTATGACTTGAGAAGCTTTGGTAGTAATCCCTACATTGGTGTAGAATGTTGTTGAATCATTTGATGAGCTTGATTCTCCCTGTTTAGATTTGAACTGTTCAAGAATACTTCGTTCAAACATAGCATGTCTCTCATTCTGAAGAAGAAAGGCATACAGTTGCTCATAGTTGGTGTTCTTTAATCCTTTGGTTAGCTTCACAGAGGTGACAAGTTTGTGCCATTCGGGATTCATGTTGTTCACAAACTTTGAGTTTAGCTGAATATTTGGCATGGTCATTTTGATAGTCCTCATATCATTCACAAGCTTGTGGAATCTCACGTAATATTCATAGACACTTTCTTCCGGTTTCATCTTAAAGTGCTCAAATTCATCATACAGTTGTGATTCTCTGTCTTCCTTAGTTTATTCAGAACCCGAGAGAAGCATCTTGACATTATCCCAAACCGCCTTGGCTTCAGTGTTGTGATTGATAAACTTGTAGATATCTTTTGGAAGACCTTGAAGTATAATGTTTGAAGCCCTGATATCAGCATCGAATCTCTTTTTCTCCTTATCACTGAGCTCATCATACGTCTTTGGTCTGTCCAATCCAAAGATCATTGTTCCATCTGCAGCAGTATCGAGTATGTCTCTAGCTGTCTCAACTTGATAAGGTCCTTCATCAATTGACTTGAGAATGTTGACTCCATTTTCCTTCCCAGACAATACAACCTGATTCGTTGAGCCCATGAGTCATAGTCAGTTCTGTCAAGCATGGGTGGACGAGTGTCTGAACCAGTTGCTTGAACGTCCTCAGCTACAGTAGAGATGATTATAGGCACGTTGGTAGACATGTTTACAGATTTCACGGGATTTTATAACTCTCTGATTAAACCGGGAAATAGATTCTTTCACGGGATTTTACTAAATCAAGAGAAAACCGTATTAGAAACAAATATTAATCAAGTCGCTAAGCACCAAGTCGCTAAGTAGCAACTCGCTAAACCTCAAGTCGCTGTGAATCAAGTCTCTAAGCACAAGTCGCTAAGACCCAAGTTGCTGAACACAAGTCGCTAAAGCACCGAATCGCTAAGCAGACAAGTCGCTAAAGAACAACTCGCTAAGTATCCAAGTCGCTAAGAATCAAGTCGCTGAACACAAGTCGCTACTGCACCAAATCGCTAAGTAGACAAGTCGCTAATAGAACAACTCGCCAAGAACTATAAAGCCAAGTCGCTAGAAATAATAGAAACAAGTCGCTAACCCAACCAAGTCGCTAGCCGAAGTGGAACCTCCACTAACTTGTACTGTTTGTCGGCTTGTCTCAATAGACAAGTCGCTAAGATCAAGTCGCTACGACTTAAACTATAACTCGCTAGAAATTACTAAAGCAAGTCGCTACGAAGAAAAACACTCCGAGACACAAGTCGCTAAGTTGAAAAACTTCAAAACCACACTTTTCAATCCAAAACAAGCTCAACCACAGTGATTCAAGCTTTCCAAATCAAAACCCAAGCACTTACAATGATTCTAAACACAAAAGTACACTAAAAATTCAAACTTTAACACAAGAAATGATCCAAATGATGCAAAAACCACTAAACTTTTTCAAACCCAAAAACCATATAAAACCACTAGAAATCCAAGGACATGTAAGAGGGATAATCAAACCATGGCTCTTGATACCATTTGTAACATATTGGATTTCACAAACACATCAAATCATGATCAAGTGGGGCGTATACAATAATGTTTTAGAGAGAGAAATAGTTAGAGGTTTGGGAACTTAGTAAGAGAAAATGAAAGTATTATTATGAGCTCCAACTCTCTACCTTGGGAGGTAGAGAGTATTTATAGTCTTACATAAAACGCCACCTACGGGCTGTGGATCAGACATACAGTGGGTAAAGACCCGTCCGTCCTCCACGGTGTTACTTAACTAAATACTACTTAACAATAAATAACTACGACTACGAGCTTCCTAACGATTACATATACTTGAGGTGACCGACACTTTAATAACTGGATTTACTAAATCCTAACAAAATATGATATTACCGTGGAAGAATATATTCTGAATCTTAAAGGAAAAGCTCAAAGGAATAGTCAAGTTTTCAACTGGGAAACTGCAAAGTACGGTAATATAAGGAGACAACTTAGTGATGGTAACATTGATTGTCTTCGATTCTTTGAAACTAAATTCCCGGATATTGTTTATGATGATGGGCTAAGTGTAAAGAAGGATTCTCAACCTAAATCCTCGCTTATTAAAGATATATATGATACATCATCTTCACCTCAAACTGAAATTTGCATGGACATGTCTGAAAATAAAGCTTTTAAAAACCGGTTCTCTAAGAAGGAAAATTTTAATATCTTAAAAACTTACTTAGACCTGTTTTCTTATGAAATCCCCATTCTTAAAAATTCAGGAAACAATAACAATGACAATTTTGATTTTGCTAGCCTTGATATTAAATGCTTTGCAGACATAGTTCCATGTAAATGAACACTTATTACCACGAACCATGATCTCAAAAAAATTAATGTAAAAAAGGTCTTTATTCTAAAACGGATACTTATTCAAAAAGAATTAGTGATGGATTAATCGTTTGATGGTATCTTAAAATGGATATGCCAAAGGATATATTAAAGAATCTTTACATGCCATATGGCATTTCATTTGACCCTAAGCTGATATACGAGGAAAACGGTTGTTGATGCTAAGGTACGCCTTTCTTTTAAATTTTGTTTAGCACTTTTAAAATATTAAAACGACCTAGATACGGCGTATTAATCTAATTGTTGTGCCGTATCTTGAACTATTAACCAGTCAACATTAATTTCTTTATATACGGCATATGCTATAAATGTGATACGGCGTATCGCTTTGACAGTATAAAATACCCAGCGATGTGCCGGATTTCTTTTTCCACTAAGGTTTTACACACAGTCAAAAATCACACACTAGTATCCCAAATCGATTCAAGAGTTTCCTTGTTGATTTAATCAATCCGTTAATCTTTCTATTATCTACTAAACAAGGTACGAACTTCTAATTTTTTACTTTTGCATTTGACGGATTATCAAAATTAGGGTTCATATGGATTTGATTGAATAGAGTATAAATTTAATTGGGGATTATGATTAGAATGTGTGTTGATTGATTTCCCTTTAGGTTAATTGAAGTAAAACTTGATCTGATCACCTAATTGATTTTGGTTAGAATCTAGGGTTAGGTTTTTTAAATTTTTGGGAAATAGGGTCAGTGGTGTGTATTGGGATAAAAGGATTTGGTTATAAAAACTATGAAGGGTAAATGTTTTGAAGTTTTTTGATTTTGCGCTATATTTATGGTTACTTGGGTTGCGTGAAAGATCTGCACTTTAATACTGATATAATATTTGATGCGGCGTATCCACTGAGTGAGTACGGCGCATCAAAAGTTTTAAAACAATTTTTATCTGCAACCTTAATGGTGCGTATAGCCAAATCTGATGCGACATATCTCTAATACACCGTATTGACCTTATGAGATGCGGCGTATTCACACATACTGACATGCTCCGTTTCATCTTTATTATGATATTGCCATTAGGATACGGCGCATCTAACTTATCTCATGCGCCATATCGACCCATTTTACAGTCTGCTTGATTTAACTTTCTCCCTTCATTGTATGCAGATGGTTCTTCCAGGATGGTTATTCCAGATGTCGGGCTTAGACACCCATGGTTGAGGTACGAGCTTATGAGGCTTACTCCTGAGACACTACAAGAGTATTTAGACAGATTGGAAAGTATTTACTACCATGGGATATTCCGGGGACATTGGATTTTGATGGTCTGGGGGACATTGATGGGGGTGGTATTGTTAGGAGTATGCATAATAGGTTAGAGATGGTACACAGTGATGAGGGTGGTGAGGTTTTGTTTAGATCCCAGGTATGGATGAGCTTGTTGGAGATTAGAGGCCTGCTTGTTAGGGAGTTGATTTTGGAGTTCTATAGTACTATTCACTATAGAGTGACTGATGTTGGTTTGGGTACTGCTGATGCCCTGATTTTTAGGTTGGGAGGCGTTGCTCACTAGATGTCTATGTGCCAATTTATTTTGGCCTTGGGGTTGCATGCAGAGGAGTAGATGGCATCTCATGGGTTTGCTGCTTACTAGGAGGAGATGGTATATCTTGGATATCCTCTGATGGGGATTCCACTACTACTTTCCCCTCCTACACTTTGATCAGGGAGCCCCTGAGGAGGTTATGTCATAGGCTTATCGCCTTGACCATTGTTGGACGGGTTCAATCACCTGAATAGGTGACCACTACTGACCTCTCCTTCCTCAGGAGCATAGATGAGGGGACGGTGGTGAACGTCCCCTAGTTTTTGGCCTTATATCTGCACAAAAGTGCTGCTGGGAGACAGCCGAGGAGTAGGATGACCGGAGGGCATTTTATTACTAGGTTGGCTCTACATTTTGGGGTGATTGGTAATGAGATACCGGTTGGGGTTGAGGTTGAACTTATGGAGTTGCAGATTATTGATCCTGAGTACCTGGTTAGATTCGGCATTTGCGAGTCAATTATGGGAGCTTATTATTGGGTTTCCATGGGTCCAGCCAGAGTACCAGCTGAGGCAGCTGCTCGGGAGCAGGGGTATGATCAGGGTGCCCCTAATGCTTCTCCTGCCACTCAGGGTGAGCCACAGCAGGTGCCACATGTACCACAGCCTCCACCAGCAGATTCGCACACCACCACACAAAGATTGGATAGACTCGAGGAGGAGATTCGACTAATGAGGGTGGTTGTTGAGGCCCAGAGGGTAGATATTACTAGTTTCAAAAGAGATGTTAGTTGGATAGTGCAACACCTGAGCACACTGCTGGAGGATCAGGGGGTGAGCCATACCCGCCCTGATGGTGTTTCTGTTAGGGGGATGATCAGATATTCTTGGCTTCCACATCGTAGGGTCCGGAGGAGGACAGATGGCACCAGCACCTCAGGCACGCATTCTCATGATCAACCCGATGACCAGGCTGACCCATGATTAGTTCCCTCACCAGCTGCTATTTTTGATGATATAGACATTTGTTTCGTTCATCCTTATGGTTATGTATTTAGATATATTGATATTATTATCTTTTTTATGCATGGTATATATCTAATCAGTTCAGTCTTATTTGTTGAGATAGGTAATTTGTCAAGACTGGCATTAAGTTCAGCAATGCTTGAATGCCGAAACCAATGTGGTTATATACGTACTGCTGATATATTGAGTCTGACTGGTAACTGATACGGCGTAACCATTTAATAAATGTGTCACATCTTATCTTTTATGCACAAACTTTGTTTTAATTTTTAATTACAATCTTGATACGACGCATCCCTTCGTATGGATGCAGCGTATCGACTGACCTGATGATGATTTACAGTTTTATTTTTAATGTTTTATTTTATTTTTACTAACCAACGATTAACGTAGATGCACTAGCTGTGATTTTCATGCTTAATTACACAAGTTGAGTGATATGAATGCAAATGAAATGGAATTATGCATATACCCTGTACTTTCTGTGTGTTGTAGCCATGCTGACATCCAGACGCCCTTCGCATACAGAAAATAAATAGTTGCTCACAAACGCATCATGGAGGAGCATACCGAGCAAATCTCAGGGGAGTTTTCTGTTCTAATTATTTCTATTTCCTAATTTTTATTTTATTTTACACAATGAGGACGTTGTTTATCTTAAGTGGGGGGATGGAGAATTAGAACGTTACTTGTCCTTATTTTTTCAAAAATAAGTTAATATGTGCTTAATATATGACAAATTTAAAATTTTTCTAGCATTTTTTTGTGAAATCAAAGTACATGACCTGCACACATAACCATTATTTCCATATTATGAGAATTAGCCTTATCCGTTTCCAATATTTTGCCCAAATTCTACAAAAATATGAGTGTGCCCGTGACTTGCAGTAAACTTTAGAACTTGACTTGTATACTATCCGATACCACCCGAGCTTGTGATAGATTTCATCTTAAATTCTTTAAGAAAGGATTATAAGCAGTTTATACTCAACTACAACATGAATAATGTTAAGGGAGGGACCATGGCAGAACTGCAAAACATGCTCAAAACTACAGAAAGAGGCATTGAGCAAAATTCGAAGGATGTGCTGGTGGTTACAGATGGGAAAAATGGCAATTACAAGGGCAAGTGGAAAGGGAGGGGGGCAAAGGGAAGAAAAATAAGTCTTCCAGGATAGTATTCAAGGGAGGTAAACCCAATAAGGGTTTTCCTTGCTACAAGTGCAGGAAAAAATGGCACTAGGCAAGAGCTTGTCCAAATGGTCCAGCCAAAAAAGACAAGAAGAATACTGTTAAGACCTCAGGTTAGTACATAAGTAATATTGTTGTCTCTCACTTTGTTATGAAAGTAACAAGGATCTAACTTGTTGAAATATACAGTAGATGAGAAGTGAAGAGGAACGTTGGACAGAAGTTGTGGAAGCAACTGATAGAAAGTGTTGGGAATTTTGCAGAAGATGATGGTCGGGCTCGTACATCTATTTTTACGATTTAGGACTTTAAACAAATTTAAATTTCTGTCTTTACTTTTAAAACTAGTTTTTGCCCGTTCTAGGGCTTGTTTTAAATTTTTATCTAATGTTTTAGGCTTTAAACATTTTTATCCATGAAATTTAAATATCTGGCAACTCTCATATTTTAAAAATGGTGACAACAACATATCTGGTGTGATCAAAAAGGGTGATCATGCTTTATGGGTTCCCTAGAAGAGGAACTGGTGAAGTAAAAGAAATATTTAGAGGAGCTTTTAAGCTTCACGTGATATACTTTGACGTAATCTATATGGGATAAAGGATCAACGATAATCATAAGACTTTGATGCAATCCATCTGGGATGAAAGTTCAAAGTAAGCTTTGATGCACTCCATATGGGATGGAGGTTCAAAGTATAACAAGAATTTTTGGTTGGGTAAATCTATGTTGGATAGATTTAATCATAAATGGAAAGTAATGGAATGACTTGTAAAACATTTCTACCAGATGATCAATGTACAAAAAGGTCTTTAAGGCTGATTGCCTCGAGTCTTGAAAGACATCAAGGTGTAAACCTCACATGCGATACATTCAAATATCTGGGATATTTGGAAAGAAAGCTTTCGTATGCTACCATGTAGCATCCAAGATTTATAAATCAAACTTGAAAGGGCATGAGTATGTAGATCATGAGTGAAATCTCAGAGCTGCTTTGGAATGCTCTAATAAGACTGGAAAATGTCTTACAAGAGGAGCAGTTCACCGGGTTAACACCTATTAAATAGGTTAAATTAATGTACTCAAACCAAGGTGTCCTAAAATGGACAGAAAAAGGGTAGTTCAACTCAAGCGAGAGTATGTGGTAAATTAATTCTTGATCATTTAACTAAACAGTACAAAGCATGGCAAGAATGACAGATCAAGGGTGATCTATGTGGGAGTTCCTATTATTACAAGGTTATGTGGGAAGGCATCAAGCTCATTAAACGAGACGTACATTGCTCAATGGAGCAAAATAGTTTGGCACAATAGGACGTGTTGATCTTGAGTTGTTGTGGAACAATTAAAGAAGCTATGTGACTTAAAAGGAGTTGAAGTCCGGGACTACAAATTAGGGAACATGCAACTACATCGCGGTTTGTGGAAAACTAGAAGGGGGGTTGAATATTTTTACCGATTAAAACTTGGTTTTAAACTATTTAGATCAACTTATGTCAATCTATTTAAATGTGTGTGTTGGATGTTGATAGATAAACATATAAATAAATAAAGCTAAGATAAAGAGTAAGAAGCACAAAACCACAATGCGAGTATTTATAGTGGTTCGGCTACAAGGACACCTTCCTTGCCCTACTCCACTCCTTGAGTCACCTACTCAAGAGTTTGTAATCACTACACAACACAAACTCCTTGTGGCGGAGAAGCCTTCACAACGTCGCCTACTCTTTATCTGGTACAAGGCTAGACACCGGGTTCTTCCACGAGGTAGAACCAAACCTATCACAACGTCGCTTACACTTTATCCGGTACAAGGCTAGATACCGAGTTCCATTACAAAGGAGGAACTACTATCCAACACTACATGACATCTATCCCAAAGGAGATCCACTCCTTATGACAACATCAACAAGGATATCAATATCCTTTGACCCAAAACTAATCTATCTTGTACATCGACACACCATATCAAATGTATACCCTAGGCACCTTTCACTAATGCCTTTGACACGGACCTTCGACACCCTTCACTAATGCCTTAGACACGGACCTTAGGCATCCTTCACTAATGCCTTAGACACGGACCTTCGGCACCCTTCACTAATGCCTTTGACTTGAATCTTCGACACCTTTCACTTGGATCTTCGACACCTTTCACTAATGCCTTCAACTTGATCTTCGGCACCTTTCACTAATGCCTTCGACTTGATCCTTTAGATACCTTTCACCTATGTCTTCGACACAACACTTTTAATGAGAGAATAAACAACTATCAACAAGATAACATCAGTAGTCTTAATGATGACGAAGCTTGGCAACCCAAGGACTTGAGCTTGCTCGACTTCAAGAGGTGGTGATCTCACCTTTAAGAGGAACCTAGAGAATCACACAAACACAAACTACATAGAAAGATCCCTTGGATCTGAGGTTAGAGAGTTTACAACACTAAGAGAGAGTGTGTGTGAAAGGGGTAAGTTACAATGAAGAAATGGCTCACTATTTATAGACAAAAACATGCTACTGTTCCACGGATCCCACGGATCCCTTGCTTGAGGGATCCGTCTAGTGTATTACTAGGGATCCGTAGGACGCTCCCCTAGATGGGTTGTGGGTCATGGATCATGGATCATAGGTTGTAGGTTTTGATATTTGGGTATTAAAATAGATACAATGTATCTAGAAGATGCAATGCATCTAGTCAATGGGTCATGGGTTAGTTCCATGGGTCATGGATAATACCTATTATGACTTATGCATGATGTTATGCAATGGGTCATGGGTTATGGATCATGCTCCATGGGTATGGGTCATGGACTTTGGGTTACCCAACTACATTCAATGTATTTAGTTAATGGGTCAAATACTTATACTTCTACACATTCTATTACCCATTATAATACATACTAAGTATGTATATATCTACCCATTATATAAACACTAGTTGTTGTACAAATGCATTACTATACCATGAAAACACTATTGCTTGGTTAGTGTTTTATATGAAAACGTAAGTGTGTTAGTAAACTATTGGCTCAAACCATTTACGTACTTTATTTGTTTCGTTAAAATGATTTTACGTTTGTTATCGACAAAACATTAGAAGATCGTAAAATATAAATAAATGTTTTTACGGCTTATTTGTATTAACAATCTCCCCCTTTTTGTTGATGACAAAACATAAGATTATTTTAAGGAAAAACTAAAATTTGTAAAAGTTTGAATTGGAATTTTTACTCTCTTCTCCCCCTTTTTGTCGAAACAAAAAGAGCGTCGAAAAGAAACTAACACATTGTTTTAAGAAAAATATGTGAACAGAAAAAATAAGAAAAATAGAGAGTAAGGGAAGAGAAGGATTCTCGTCTTAGCTCCCCCTTGACCGGTCCATCCTTTTGTGAGGGCGTCAAGAAAGTAGGAATACTAAGCGAGTGCATTGCAATTATGTTTGCAAGTGGTTTCGTCTTTTTGACGAACATGCTCCCCCTTGAAGAGTGTTCCTTTGCAAGGAGGACGTCAAGTAATGCAATCCTATGTGAAGGTATTGCAAATGATTTTGCAATGTTTTGCTTTGACAAGAAACTCCCCCTAGCTAAGGGTGTCAAAGTCTTCATGTGTATATTGAAAATCTACAAAACAAAGGTTAGAAAACAAGTATATAATGTATAATTTCCTGCAAATAAGACATAAGTTAGTAATAAAATTGTCTTCTGTTGCACGGATCCCACGGTTCCTCCTTTGGAAGGATCCGTCTAAGCTTACATGAGGGATCCGTCTGCCTGTAAACTCAAGACAACAATGTTGATATAAATGTGATGTTAATCATCAAAAATGAGTTGTGTATCAAGACACCAATCATATACACAAGATTATATGGCATATCACATGTAATTTCACTTAATAAAACAAGAGAAATGATGTACATAACTCTAAAAACTAAGAAAATGAATAATACATGGATTAAGATTCCTAAACTATCTAAGTTAAGCTTAAGACTAGGACACCACTTGAATCCTTAAGCTCAAGATTTTTAGGTTTGTTGACCTCATCAAAACGTTCGAGGAGGTGATAGAACATGAAACGTTGCTCTTCACGTAATTCATGTATCAAGACTTCAACATGTTGACAATGATAACAATCTTTGTCATGGCTAGGAAATGGTGGAGGTAGAAATGGAATTACTTGGGATGAGAGGTTGGGTTCCATAAAAGGAGGAGGGTTAAGTGAGGACGATTGAGGATTCTCAAAAGAATGAGGGATTTGTGGAGGTATATTTGGAGGTGATTCAACCAAAGGTGGTGGTGGTGGAACATGTGTTGAGGATGGTGGTAGAGAAGTATCTACTTCTATGTGATCGGGTGGTTGACTTTGATGATTCCTCATAATCCAAAAGGGACTATTTGAGGGTGACGGAGAAAAGAATACCGGTGCTAGTGTCGATTCAACATCTTGATTTTGTTGTGCTATCCCCTCTATAGAGGAGAATGTTGACAATGGTGGAGGATGAGAGGTCCCTAGAAGGCAATTCCTCTAAGTTGTAGAGGTGTGGAGATGAATGTGGAGTGGTAAATGATATGGCTCTAGGCACTAATGGTGATGGTTTAGTGGAAATAGGAGTGCTTGGTTTAGGAGGTATAGTGGTGTTTGGCATTGGTAGTTTTGTGGGAACAATCCTTTTGGGGATTGGTTTGATTGGTTAAGTTGGTGGAGGGGAGATCCTAGCATTTGTGGATTTAATGGGAGATGATTCGGTTGAAGAAATTTCGTGAACAACACGAGCAAGTTTCTTGGGTGGTCCTTTGGTGGATGAGTTAGCACTAGAAGCTTTCCTCATGATGAGATGACAAAAGGTTAGTGAGATAGAGGTCTCTGGTTGCTGAGAATTAAGTTGTGGACGGTGACTAAGGAGTCCTAACAAGGTGGCTTATAAAAGGAAGGATTTGGCAAGTGCATTCAAGGCTTAAACCACTAAGATCCTTTTGTAATGCAATGATTTTCATTCACAAGAGTCAACTTCAGAGTTGCACTGATCAAGGAGGTTAATTAAGACAAGATAGAGTGTTCAAGTTACCAAGGAGAGCTTGAAATGATTGTTTTAGCTAGAATTAGCTGAATCTGTCAGCCGGTTCCCATGGTTCCCTCCAATGAGGGATCCGTCTAGGCTAATCCTAGGGATCCGGCTCTCAGCAGCCAAGAGAAGAGGAAAATGATGTTTGTAAGGTCTAGTACTTATACATCTTAAGTGTTTCAGTCTTCTTAAGTGTCTTAAATGAAAGGGGACTTAAATGATCAAGGGCAATGAGTGATGGTAGCTAATGATTGCCTTTTATGGAAGAAAATGGGACTTTATGAGCACCAATGGGTGATCAATGATGACACTAGGAGATTTGAGAGTGTCAAGTGGTGTTAAATGTTCCTAGAGATCAGATGGCAACTTAGGATAAATTTGGAAAAATTCTTTAAAAATTATAAGAAATGAAAAACTAGTTTTTGACCCATTTTGAGGTAAGGATGACTAAGGTCAATTTGCTAGAATTGAGAGAATTATAAAACTAGATGTGTTGACATGTGAGAAATGATGTGTGAGTATTGGAGCGGAAGGATGATGAGTTTTGGTGAAATGATAAATCAAAAAGCACCTTGAGTGTGATCTTAAATTAGCTATGAGTGAGTGTTATACCTACTGAGCTTGAGGAAGGCTTTAAGTGGTTCTAAGACATTATGTTTAGCTAGTATGAAGTGGTCTAAGGTAATGGTTTAATGTATGGATGTCTGCAAGTGCATTTCTGTCTGCTCGGATCCCACGGATCCCTAAATGGAGGGATCCGTCTAGTACAAGTTGAGGGATCCGGCTCCTGCAGATCAGTAGCATTATAGAAAGTGTGCAGAATTTGCACAAGGTATCGTATTATAAAGTCAGTGTTTTCTAAAGAATTTGAGCAACTGTATAAGCGAGACATCAAACGTTAAATGTTTTATTCCATGAGAATGATCACATTACAAAGATAAAAGATGAAATCTAAGGATTGATCTTATTTGGAAAGGAAACTAGGTTTCTTGAGTGTTTTCACTAGATGGATTGTCAAATGGATGATGAGTATTTGCCGATTCAGGGACAAAGAATGACTTGATGTGAGATGTGTTAAGAGGTTCCATCATCTTATTCACAAGTACGTACAACGGACTTTGAAATTGAGGATGAAAGTACATGATATGATGATAAAGGCTTGTCAGGAACATTCCATATGGGATTAGCTTGTTCTTGTTGCCTTGAAGGTTTACAATTCGTCTTGTGAAGAAATAGGCAAGATTGTATGGTTGTTGGGTTAGCAGACAATACATTATGTGAGCACAACAAGCGGGAAGAATTTCTCGATTTCTCCTAAGACTCCAAACATTTTCACGTAGAATGACTGCGAGAGGTTTAAGATCATCTCGGATATCACGTGTATAGATTATGTTTGGATCAGAGTAATAGGGTCGAGGTTTGCATATGATAAGGATTTAAAACATACACTTTTAAGGGGTCATTTAAGCCCTTAATCACCCACTTTTATATCCGTTACTGCTTAATTTCGGTCCTTTTCACATTTTAGGTCTCTTGGAAGCAAAATGCTAGAATGATGCATATTTGGACAAAAAGGAGTGAATATATGAAGAAAATGGCTAAGTCAAGATCAAAGACTCTCAAGCTATTGGAATTGAAGCTGACGGCGTCACAATTCAAGGGCGACGCCGTCCCTCTCTACGTAATTAAATCTGTGATGACTCAGTAGACTTTTTGCTAATTTACACCTGACGGCGTCAGGCTTTGAAGAGGAAGGGCGTCACGAAGACTTTTTCTAGATCCCGAATCAGACGACGTCACTACTGAAGCCCGACGGCGTCACAACCACAACGTGACGCCGTCCCAACTATTACTTGGCCAAGACGAAACCCTAATGACGGCGATCTGACGACGTCCCAACTATAAGGTGACGCCATCGCAGTTGTAAAACTATATATAGAAATCAAATTTTCAGAATTTTAAGAGGTAGACTTGTGGAGTAAAAACCTAAAACGACTTTAGTCCGGTTTGGACAGTATCTTAGGGTTCTCATACCCTATTCTTCATCAAGATAAGTGTTTTACTTCATTGATTTCATTATGTCTTCGATTGAATGTGTGTATGCTTGCGTGTTTAACATGTCCGGCTAAATTTCTTGTGTGTTTGTTTAGATTTATGAAACCTAGTTATTAATTATTGATTGGTTGTCTCTTATCTTAATTGTAATTGGCTTAGGAGTGCATTAGGCCATCGTTGTGTTTGAATGCTTGAGTAATCTTTGTGAACCTTAGCTTATAAATCACGTAGTGGAATTGTAGGCTAAACATCCAAAGATAACCTTAGAGTTAGTTTATGAAACCTAGAGATTTCGTAGGCAATAACCTTAAGGTAGTCTCAAAGAGTTAGGGAAAGAAGCATACCCTACGACCTTAGAAAACACAACGCGTTAAGAATAAGGACGTGACAATTCAAGCACCAATAAAAGATAACTAGGGAGTAATAGTATTTAGGTAGACAAATTTTTAATCATCATACGAGCACACATCAATAGACATAAGACTACCCCATTAGTTTAGATAATTAGATAGTAGAATAATCGGTAGAAGTACCAAACCCCCAAATCCAAACCCCGAGATTTTACCCTTAGCTTTCTAAAAAATATAAAAAGATAAAAAAAAAAAAATCTTCCTCAATCTCAACCTTAGCGTAGTACACTTCTCACTAGCATTCCTATTCCCCTAGAGAACGATATCAATACATGAGGCTTACCCAATACTACACTACAACGATTAGGTTCACTGCATAGGGTGTTGAAAAACTTGCTCGACGAAAAGGAAGTTCCTTTGACCCCGAACGCGTTATACGCGCATCAAGTTTTTGGCGCCGCTGCCGGGGAATAGAATAGCTAGTTTGATTTTTATCTCGTTTAGGTTCCCTTGCTTGATTCTTATCAAGTAAGATTTTTTCTCATTTTTAGCTTCCTCGTAGTTAATCCCCCTTCTTCGTGACTTTTTTAGTAATCCCATCACTTTTCATCATGGAAGGTGATAACCCGCTACCACTCATCGATCCACCAATCATTAACCCGCCAAGAGGCCGTACTCTTGGTGAATACTCTGGACCAAGCCACCAAGGCTATAGGAACACTATTGAGCTCCCAGATCAAGCTCAAACTATGGCCCTACGATCCGACACCATCTGGTTGGTGCAAAACGGATGTGCATTCCATGGACTTCATTCCGAAGATCCTAATCAGCATCTCAAGGATTTCCTTAAAATCGTTGATTCCATCGTCCTTGATGCTACCACATGGGAGACCACGCGCTTGCGTCTCTTCCAATTCTCTCTACGGGACCAAGCTAGTAATTGGCTTGAGCGACTTCCCACCGGATCTATCTCAAGTTGGGATGATCTCACCACTCGTTTCCTTGCCCAATTTTTCCCACGGGGAGAACTATTAAACTTAGGAAGCACATCTTGATGTTCCAACAACATCAAGGCGAATCTCTCTACGAGGCATGGACTCGATTCAAGGACTTGCTCCATAAAGTCCCTCATCATGGGATCGATCTTTGGCTTCAAGTCCAAATCTTCTACGATCATGTCAGTCCCTCCATCCGACAAACCATTGATTACGCCGCCGGTGGAAGGCTAAGTAACCTCAATGTTGAAGCATGTTGGGAAGTCATCGAAGACTTAGCACAATATGAAGAAGAAGGATGGGAAATTCTGATAATCCATGAAAATAGTTTGGATTCCCGCACAGAACTGTTTAAGAGTATGGAGGCACAAGTGAATGAATTGATGGAAGTAACCACCCGTGATTATGAGTATGTGAACGTGGTCAAGGAATTTTTGCTCCCAATAAAATCCCGGCAAGATGAATTCGAGGACATAATGTTGACATTTGTCAACAAGCAAGAAAAGGAAATAAAACGCCTCGAAGCTCAAATGAGGAAAGCACACGACACTTTCTTGGAGCTAGCTGACAACTTCATGCTAAAAATCCATGAAGAAATCGCAAGGAATAATGTACCTAAAAAGATAAAAAAGGTATATGCGATACCGGAGCTCGTTAGAATAATTCCTGAACCCTCTCCAATTCCAATAAGCAAGGCAACCCCCTCAAGGAATCACATCTTTGTATGAATCTTGCCTCAACGCTCCCTGCATAAAAAGGGACATTTCCTAGGGACATATTCATTGGAAGGATGCACGTATCGCTTCCCGACTTCCCTGACATAAGGAAACGTTCTTTTGGTTTTAAACCGGGATCGAAAAGTCCTCATCCCCGACATTCCACCCCAACTTATTAGATCATTAGGGATGACCATTGTTTCGCCCTTACCGTCTCAAATTTTAGCCGCCCAAGCTGAGGCATTGACGGAAGGGAACCGTCCTTATGAGAATCTTCATGGAATGGTAGAAAGTGAAAACGGCTTCTTGAAGCGTTTCGACGGAACATTATGCTTCAAAGACAGAAGCTGGATACCATTTTATGGTGGAATCCGTGAGTTGATTATACACGAGTCGCATAAATCAAAATACTCTATTCATCCGGGAGCCGATAAGATGTATCAGGATCTTAAGAAACTTTATTGGTGGCCTAATATGAAAGCCGATATAGCTCAGTATGTTAGTTGGTGCCTGACTTGTTCTAAAGTTAAGGCCGAACATCAGAAACCATCAGGACTCTTAGTTCAACCCGAACTCCCGGAATGGAAATGGGAGCGAATAACCATGGACTTTATCACTAAATTACCGAGAACAGCTAGCGGCAATGACGCTATCTGGGTAATAGTTGATCGTTTAACTAAGTTTGCTCACTTTTTAGCTATTAGTGAAACCGATAGCCTTGATAAGCTTGCTCGATTGTATCTTAAGGATATAGTATCGCGTCATGGAGTACCGATATCTATCATTTCCGATAGGGATAGCCGTTTTACATCCCACTTTTGGAGATCATTACAGAGAACATTAGGAACGAATTTGGATATGAGTACTGCTTACCATCCTCAGACCGATGGTCAGCGCGAGAGAACCATTCAGAACTTAGAGGACATGCTTAGAGCCCATGTTATTGATTTCGGCAAAGGCTGGGAGAGACATCTCCCTTTGGCCGAATTCTCTTACAACAATAGTTATCATTCTAGCATTAAGGCCGCCCCATTTGAGGCACTGTATGGCCAAAAATGTCGTTCTCATGTTTGTTGGGCTGAAGTTGGCGAGAGTCAACTTACAGGTCCCGAACTTGTCCTAGAAACCACTGAGAAGATAGTACAGATTTGTAATCGGTTGCAAACCGCTCGTGATAGACAAAAGAGTTATGCCGATAAGAGACGTAAACCTTTGGAATTTTAGGTTGGAGATCGTGTTATGTTGAAAGTTTCTCCTTGGAAAGGAGTGATTCATTTTGGAGAGCGTGGAAAACTCAATCCTCGATATATTGGTCCCTTTCCAATCCTAGAAAGAATCGGACCGGTAGCATACCGCCTGGAGCTACCATCGGAACTGAGTAGTGTACACAATGTCTTTCATGTTAATAATCTTAAGAAATGTCTTTCAGAGGAAAACATAATGGTGCCTTTAAGAGATATTCGTATTGATGAGAAATTGAATTTTGTTGAGGAACCGATTGAGATTATGGACCTTGAGATCAAAAGGCTGAAGAATAGCCGTATTCCGATTATTAAGGTTCGTTGGAACTCCCAGGATGGACCGGAGTTCACTTGGGAACGTGAGGACATTTTCCGTAGGAAGTATCCTAAAATGTTCATGACATCAAGCAACTCGGAGTGAAACCCGGGACGGGTTTCTTCTGAGGCTGGGAGGCTGTGACAACTGGCAATTTAGGGAGTCAATTTTAGGTAACCGCATTACGTTAAACTAAACCGAGCTTTGCCTTTATCACTATTTTTATAAACCATGACTTGATTTTATATCGTCTATTGGTTTTTACGGTTTATTTCATTATTAAATGAGTTATCGTATGAGTTTTAACTCTATTTGGTAGGCACTATTCGATTCGACACTAGAAAAGCCTAAAACGAGAAATATTGTAACTTTTAGACCGTAACTCGAAAATTGACAAAAAATAGTCAAAACTCGTGGAAAAACATAAATAACGATGTTGGAAAGTTGAATAAATGTTGTGGGACACTCGGGGGACAACATGTGAGCTCGGGAATGGGTAAACGGGATAGTTACAAAAAATTACAACTCCGACCCCCCTAAAACACCCATGGCCGGCTCCCCTCCCTCCTCCAAAAATATTTATTTGTGAGTCCTTTTGTCCAAGTATATAAGGCCTCCCTACCCTCATTTGTGCTAGCTATTTCTCTCACTAAAAACACAAACAAACCACTCTTTCTCTCTCTACTCTCTCTCTCCCCAAATAAACCCTAACCCTAAATTAAACCACCACCACCGCCGCCCTATTCCGGCCACCTCCGACAGAATTCCAGCGAGTGAGCACACACCTCCACCATCATCTTGAAGCTCTCTTTCTCCTCTTTCCAACCATATATAATACTCATACTAAAACCTTCATTAACACCCTCAAATTTAAGGATTAAAATTCGGATTTTTAGGGTTTCAAGTGGGTTTTGCAATTGGTGCTTGAATAAGGTAAATGGAGCAAGTTTAGAGCTTGTTTAATCAATAATAAGCCACGTATGGGCTTATTAGGGTTTCGAACCTATGAAATAAATTAGGGCTTTTGGGTGGAATATGAAATTAAGTCTAATTAGTGACTAAATCAACAAGTAATTAGTGTTTGGTAAATGTGTGGTGTATCAATTTGATGGGTTTATGCATTTTAGGTCTAGCTTCATCTTTTTGGTTAGAACAGATGATAGGTTTTGTGTTTGGTTATTGATTGGAGCTTGAATGATTGGATTGGGATGTTGTGGAAGTGATTTGGTTGTGTTTGGTTGTGAGATATGGGGCGTACGAGCCACCAAGGCCACGTACGTGGCTCATGGTTGGTGTACGCGACCCACTTGGGCCACGGGTCCAGGCGGGTCAATTTGGTAGCTTGTTGGTTGATGTAGTTGAGGTTTGGATGAGACGGGTGGAGCCGAAAAGCTTCTAGAGCTTGTTTGGTTCACGTTGTCTTAACCGCGAACGTGTCATGACCATTAGGGTCATAACATTGGTTTCGAGTACATTTGATTGATTGATTGGTTGGCGAGTTTGTTTTGAGTTGGTTTGGTATTGCATTGCGATATTGTGACTTTTACATTGGACTTGATATATATATTGTTGACTTTGAGCTACCTCGGCGTTACTTTGACTTTCTAGTAAATAGTTGACTCCGACAAAGCCGTAACATAAACTTTAGTATAATTTGGACTATTGATTGATTGAAAGTCGAGAAGTTATGACTCGTGCTTGTGGACTCAAAACGAATGACGATATGAGATTAATATTGGAATTTGACGAAATATATATTTATACATGAAAATGCTAATAGAACTATGAAATGTAAATAATAAATGGGCTTTTATACCAAAAATACCGATAACAAGACTTATCTTGTTATTTACTATTTTTAAACGGAAACTAACGACTAAATTGGAAATGTTTTGTAATGAATAAGTAATTAATGTTTCGAGTACACGTTTATCAATAAATGTCAATTGTGGACATTTAATATTAGTTAAGTATTTATTTACTTACGTTATGTGCATGGGTTACGGATAACCTAACGTTAATAGTGTTGATCCACGTGGGTAGCAGACTTATTAGGTTGACGAATCTAATAAGAGCCCGCTAGGTACGTTGGGTAACCTTATTAATGGGTGAATTATCCTTATGACTCTTTAGGATACGATTGATTTATGGGATAATAAGCGACACGAGTAAATAAATGAGTTTATCGAGTTGACGAATTCGATAAGGTCTACTATTTTTCCGAAGCTTATTGAACTATGGAGCGTATCGTTTAGAGGTCTCACTGTGTCGCATTGAGTTATATATTGGTTGTTTGAGTGCATTCATAGCATCATATTTAGTCGATACACCCACACGAGGAATACCAAACACTAGGATTAAATGGTGCAACGAGACGTTTTTGGAAATAAAGAAATGGAATATATTGGGGTAGATAACGGTGATTTTGAGGAATATATATATTAAAGTTGGTCTACATTAATAGGTTGTGCCGAGTCGATAGTTGATGTGCTGTGATACCGTTATCTTCTGCTAGTGTTTATCTGTGCGTTGATTGCTTGAGGTGAGTTTCATAGCCCCACTTTTATCTACGTTTTTAACTATATTGGGGTGAGAATCATGCTACTGTTTTTGGACCGTTGAAACTATTTGGATTTGCTTATATGCTTGACTGTTTAGATAGATGTGTGGTAGTTGTTGCCTTAGTCTAGGTTTAACCGTGCCTAGCTAATAATAGACTTCTACATCGACCTAGTCCGGGGTTGGCAATTGTTCTAGATTTTGCCACGACACTGCTGGACTAGAGTCGCGGGGCCCGAGTAATCCCTGGATGCGGGATATGATTGGAGATCCGGATAGGATCAGTGTATGAAACGGTATTTATCTATCTAGGTCTTGCATAGCAAATCAACTCTTACAGGTCCACTATGATTTTGTTGAACTTAAACCTATGAACTCACCAGCGTAAGCTGACCTTTTAGCATGATTCCTCAGGTATTTGAGAGATGTTTGGATTACTTGATCAGTGGAAGCTTGGCAAGAAGGCGGGGTTCAAGGATCATTTCTGACTCTGATAAACTATGGGGACCTATTTTATTAAACTATGTTTTGGGCCTAATATTTATACTTTTGGATTATACTTTTGGATTAAATATTTTGAATAATTAAATTTGGGATTGGTTTTGAATGTTAAATGACTATCTTTTTGATATACTTGTGTGCGATACCAATCCAATAGTAACGCCCCGAAAACTTGATTAAGTCTTCCGCTGTACCGAGATTCGGGGGTGTTACATATTGGTATCAGAGCTCAAGGTTATAGAGAATTAGGTATTTTATTAACCCTAAACTATAACCACTTTTAAGAAAATTTGATCCTCGACCGACGCACGCCCGCTTGCCAAGCCAAAGCTTCTTATTTGATTATGGTATGAACTGCGATTTGAATTATGAGATGATATGTTAAGGGATATTGTGAACTGATTTTGGAAACGTTATTATTTGGAGATATGATTATTGATTTTGGGAAATGAGATAGGGTTGTTGATTTTGGGAAATGAGATGTGATTATTGAGATACTACGGTATTGGAATTGAGTAAACGATATATTATGCTTTTGGAAAATTTGAACTCGATTGATTTGATATGGGTGATAAGGTTTTAAAAGGTACCTTTTTGAGGGGTCGTTTAAGCCCTTATTTGATCACTTTTGTATCCGTTATTACTTAATATCGTTCCTTTTCACTTTTTAGGTCTCTTGATGGCAAAATGCTGGAATGGCACTTATTTGGATGAAAAGGCGCGAATATACGAAGAAAATGGCCAAAGTCAGAATCGAGACACTCAAAGCTGCTGAAAACATAAGGTGACGGCGTCACAGCTTATACGCGACGCCATCGGAGGATTTTGTGACAGGACAGAAGCCAAAACTCCTATTTTCAAGTGACGACGTCAAGTTATAAAAGAGTAGGCCGTCGCAACTCAGATGGCCTAGATGCAATCCAGACGGCGTCAGAAGCTGAAGAGGACGGCGTCACAAGCATAAGGTGACGCTGTCGCAAGTCTAACGTGGCCAAGACGAAACCCTAATGACGGCGACACGATGGCGTCACAAAACATAAGGTGATGCCGTCGCAGATGTAATCTTATATATAGAATCCGAATTTTTCAGTATTTGAGTGTAGTCTTTTGGAGTAAAAACCTAAACCGAACCAAGGCTGTCTTGTACAGTATTTTAGGGTTCCAAACCCTATCTTACATCAAGATAAGTGTTTTACTTCATCAATACAATTATGTCTTTGATTATTTGTGTGTATGCTTGCATGTTCTCCATGTCCGGCTAATTTACTTGTGTGTTTGCTTAGGGAATATGAAACTTAATTATTGAATATTGATTGGTTGTCTCTTATCTTAGTTGATTAATGATCTAGTAATGCGATAGGTCATTCGTTGTGTACTTAATGCTTGATTAAATCTTTGTGAACCTTAGAATATAACTCCTTGAGTAGTTGTAAGCTAAACCATCCAAAGAGTGCCTTAGAGTAAGAGTTTATTATCCCTAGTGGGTTTTGTAGACGAGACCCTTTGGTAAGTTCAAAGAGTTAGGGAGAAACGCATACCCTACAACTTTAGACACACCGCAACTAATAATAAGGACGTGACAATTCAACCACCAATAGGAGATAATTAAGGAGTAGTAAAACCTAAGTAAACACATCTTTAAACTATCATACGAGCACACAATAATTAGACATAGACTACATACACCTTAGATTAGATAATTAGATAAGTAGAATAATCGGTAGCAATACCAACCCCCCAAATCCAAACCCCGAGATTCGTACCTTTCCTTTTCTTAAAAATATAAAAAGATAAAAAAAATAATCTTCCTCAACCCGAACCTTAGCGTAGTAACTTCTCACTAGCATTCCTATTCCCCTAGAGAACGATATCAATACCCGTGGCTTACCCTAATACTACACTACAACGATTAGGTTCACTGCCTAGGGTGTTGAAAAACTTGCTCGATGAAAAGGAAGTTCCTTTGACCCCGAACGACGCGTGTAGCGTTATCAATGGGATTATGTGGTAGAACTGAACTTATGTGTTTTATTAAACGCATGTTTTGAGTAATGCGGTACCTCTACTTTTAAAGCTTTCCTTATGTGATATATGTTTTGGTTAAGTTGATGCGCTTATTAAAACTAGTTGTTTCGAACACTTATACCTACCCTATGCCGTTGTCACAGACTATGCCTTCACTAGCTTTTGATGTGTCTGAGGAGGTCCTTGATGTTGCTAGTTCGCCAGCATTGACTCTCATGATGGTTGCGCAGGGTGATCCTTATGAGATTGCCCGTCACACTAGTTCATCATCATCAGATGGTCCTAGCTCATCTAGGCAGCTCACTTTACATCAGGTTTTAGTGCGAGCACATACTCCTAGGCTTGCTTATAGCACTGCCCGCATGTCCATGAGACCACCATCATCACCTATCCGTTTAGCAGCCCACTCTCTTCTGTCATCACCACCAGCATCACCATGTCTTAGGAGGCCTAGATCTCCTAGTGTACTACCTCAGGAGTTACCTGCACAGAGACTCCGACTCATGGACTCTCCCCCCATGGATGAGGGCGAGGAGGAGCATGAGGTTAAGGAGGAGCATGAGATTGAGAAGTAGTATGTTGATGAGGATGAGGATCCTCAGGAGGAGGATGATGAGGATATCCCAGAAGGGGGTACTCCTCCATTGCAGAGTCCTGCACATTCTCCAGGACCAGGTTCTCCTTTGCCTGAGCCTGAGTCCCCTGGACAACCTTTAGACATCGACTCACCACCTTACTCACCTTATATAGGTAGCCCGTTAGGATCGGAGATACCATCGGAGATTGTTTCTGAGCCGTAGGAGTATGGTGAGACGGGTCTGATGTAGGAGAGGATTACATCGCAGGGTACTAGGCTTAGTTAGTTAACGGATCGATTGGTTGGAGTATCTAGGGCTAGTATAGAGGATCTGAGAGTTGATATGGGTACTGTATTCAGGAGGACTAGGGTTTTGCGTGAGGGTATGTTGGAGCTCCAGGAGCAGGTTGGGGACCTGCTGAGAGGGTTCGCGATAGCTCGTGATGCTGATAGAGCGATTTGGCGTAGGATTGGTGAGTTGGAGAGAGAGGTCGCAGAGCTTAAGAGTGATCGCGATGCTTGACGTGTTGAGCTAGCATCATTGTGGAGAGAGGTTGACGATGTTAGGAGGACAGGGAGTGGTATTCATAGACGTAGCTAGATAGTATTAGATTTATGGTTTTGTACCATCTTG
This sequence comes from Chrysanthemum seticuspe, assembly GCA_019973895.1. Taxonomy (NCBI): domain Eukaryota; kingdom Viridiplantae; phylum Streptophyta; class Magnoliopsida; order Asterales; family Asteraceae; genus Chrysanthemum; species Chrysanthemum seticuspe. The sequence goes on along the minus strand of BPTQ01000005.1, from coordinate 262,729,861 downwards.
AAACTAAGTAGTACTTGGTTCGAGATGTAGGATTATCCTAGTTGTCTTACTAGTATCGTTATTAGGATCGTTTTTGATTTCTCCGTATCCTTCCATGTATTTCCACTATTGAAACCTATGAGTTATGGTTATTGGAATGTGAATCCTTAGTTATGATTCGGTATTTGATTGTTTCGCTTTGGTATAGCGTTATCCTTGTTGGCCTTGATTATGTATTCAGGCGTTATTGGGTGACCCTTGGAACACAACTCTATTTTTAGAACGTGAATCGTGAACTTATGAAACTGTTCTTCTTTCCTCCAGAATGGTGGCAACAAGACGAAACCCGCGTAGGAACAACCGAGCAGCTCCTGCTGCTGTTGTTGCCCCTGGTTGTAGAGGTCGTCGTCCGGCCCCGACCACACCACATGTTGAGAACCCGAACATTGATAACCCAGCTGTAGGGAACCCGAATGTGAACGACCGTGCTGAGAATGGTCCTGTTCCACAAAACCCTCCACTTGTGAACCCAGCCCACATTGACCAGCTAGTGTCGCAGCGTGTCACTGAACTGCTAGCTGAGGGTAATCTCTCTAACACTTCTAGTGGAACCCCAATGCTGAATCGAACTCGAGGTTGTACCTACAAAGAGTTCCGATTCTGTGGTCCCATTGATTTTGGAGGAACTGAGGGAGTAGTTTACCTGACTAGGTGGTTGGAGAAAACTTAATCTGTGTTTACTGTGAGTAACTATGATAAGGATTGTATGGTTAAGTATGCAACATTCACTTTGAAGGACGAGGCGTTGAACTGGTGGAACAACTATCACAGATCAGTAGGAATTGATGTAGCTTATAGTATGACTTGGACTCAGTTTAAGACTCTCCTGATTAAGACTTACTGTCCTAGGAATGAAGTTAAGAAGTTAGAGAGTGAGTTCTGGAACCATAAGGTTAAGGGTACTGACATGGCGACTTATACTCGTCGTTTCCAAGAGTTATCATTCCTTTGCCCTGAAATGGTTCGCACCGAAGAACTTAAGATTGAAAGGTATACTGATGGATTGCCTTTGGCTACTCCAAATGATGTCATCGCTGCCAAGCCAGTTAATTTGCAAGAGGCAATTTTTGTGGCTCAGAGTTTGATGGACTCTTATGTGCTAGAAGTAGGAGACACGAGTAAGAATGATAGGAGCGATAAGAGGAAGAGGAATGAAGCTGTGAAAGGGAATGGCAACAAACGGCAAGAGACAGCCAGAGTGTTCGCCATAGGAAATGGAGGTAGGAAAGATTATGAAGGTAGTAAGCCTGTGTGTGGTCGTTGTAACCGACACCACCATGGACTGTGCCCGAATGTGTGTAGGAAGTGCTCTAAGGTAGGACACTTGGCCAAAGACTATAGGTCCCGACCACTTGCTGCAGCACAAACTGCACAAGGAGCGGACTGGAAGGCCACTGTCACCTGTTTTTGTAGGATCGATATAGTATTGTGTTTGATGATTCGGGTAGTCTTGGATGATCAAAATACATGTTAGACATTTTAGAGAGAGAAAGTAGAGAGAGGGTGTTTCTTGCTAGAGAGTTGCTTTTGTAAATTATGGAATGTTAGATTGAGAAAAGCACCACCCCTTCCAAGGATGGAAGGGGTATTTATAGTTACAGACTACTCGACCTCCTATCGGCCTGTGGATCAGGTATACAGTGGGTAAAGACCCGTCCTTCCTCCACGGTGTTACTCTAAACTATTCTAAGCTACTGACTAACTAATTAACTACATAATAACGTAAATAACTACAAGTCTACGAGCTAACATATGCTAGAGCATAATTGGGGTGACCGACACTTTAATATGGAATTTCCAATTCCTAACAATCTCCCCCTAAAGGAGGTCACCCCATGAAATACATTTTGCATCCTAGCATTCTATTCTTTACTTTGTTCTTGAGCTCGTAGACTTCAATTCTTCAAATTCCGCAATCTTTGTGCATTAGTAGCGATTCTTTAAAGTCCGCATAGTTTTGTTCTTTGAGTGGAGGCCTTTAACTGATCCATATCTTTGATGATCTTCGAGCTTTCTTTAAGATCATCAGCCACAGTAAATCTCTGGATCACCCTTTATTGTGTTGCCATCATGTGATGTTGTGACTTTTGGACCGACATGCTCACACTTTTGAATCATGACATCTTTCCATCAGAGTAACGGAAGCTTTACTGGTTCATGATATTTGCAGCAGCGTAGCAGAAGCATAGTATAAAAATATCAGAGCCAGGTTATGTAGATATGCACCAGTCATGATTTCTTCAATTAAGTGTGGATGCTGTGAGCATGCGGCTTTGGATTGACTCCTCAATTCTGATCAGCTGCAACCGTCCAAATGTACCTGCAAACAACAGTTAGCAATAA